>APFE030660775.1:72303-134159 GCA_000404065.3 Pinus taeda | reverse complement strand
TAAGAAATTCAATTTTTTTTTGGGAAATAAAATGTTCGAGTTGAATAATCAACCATGATCATTTATAAATATGTATACACATTTGACTTTATAGAGCCCAACCAAAAGTTATCAATAGAAATTAAATATTTACAAGTTTTTATGAGATTACATAAACAAAAAAATATAATGTGATAAAAATTTAAGAAGAAATTCAATTTAAAAAATTAAAAAAAAAAAAATTATAATATAATTAAATAATATAAATAAAAAATGAAAAATTAAAAAAAAATAATTAAAAAAAAAAATATTATAACAAAATGTATTCTCGCCTTAACTTAAATTAATAAATAAAATTCATTATAAACCAGACCACACTTTAAAAACACTCTATATTCAATACATTAATTGCATTTATTAATAAACGATAAATATTATCAATTAAATTTAACCAGTGTCTCGTCTTTTTTAATAACAACTAATACTATATATTTTTTTAAAATTCATTATAGGACCATCACAAATATATTTTTTCATTCATTAATTATTTAAATTATACAATACAAATCCTTATAAATTAAATGTTACTAAAAAATATATCAATATTAATAAAAAGACATTAACTCTCAATTGGAATTATGGTTTTGGGAAACGGTTGTTATTTTTCCTACTAAGTTGAAATCTTCATATTTGACATGAGCTATAATGTCTTGAATATTGTTTTAATAACTTCATGCCTATGAATATTGTTGTATTAGTTTCTAGTCTTAGTGAACTCTGATGTGAATACAGCTTTGCGAAGTTAAGTGAATATGAACTAGTTAGAAACCACACTTTAACAAATTTGACAAAAAAATTATTTATTTTAACAAAAATAAAATAAAATTAACATTATTACTAAAATAAAATATGGGGAAAAACCAATTAAACATTAATTCAAGGAATATTATTAATTTTTTGAAATAAAAATAATATAAAACAAATCATAATTTTAGATATAACAATTTCTTATCCATTAACCTTATTAATTTTAACAAAAAAATATTAAATTATTTTATAAAAAATCCTCATTTTTATTAACTATTGTACTATATTTATAATCCACAATAATTACCAAAATTAAAAACATCAAAAATAATTATTCATATTAACCATTGTCTATTTTTATAATCAAACAATCCATTTAAAAACTATCAAAAATAATATATATTATTACTTATTGTTTAATAACATCAATACATTTAAAAAAAATTAAAAAACATTCCATTTAAATAAACATTACTATACATAAAACCATTACCAAAATTTAAAAACATTTTATTTAAAACATTACCATACATAAAACTCATTACCAACACAACACTATTTAAAAACTTTCATATTAATAAATAAAAATTCTTTGATTTAAAAAATAAAATAAATAAAACATTTCTCTTACCACATCCATTACTAAATAAATGTATAAATACCCCAAACCCACCATGGTAGGGGAGCATCAGTAACCTCTAACATACACCAGTGGTATTCATTTCATAAATGTGAAAAAATACACACTTAAATAATAATAATAATTATAATAAACAAGATTATTTTTAAAAATAAACATGAAAAGGTAACCATAATAATTATATAAACAATAAATTTATAAACATATTATTTTTTAAAATACAAAAGAAGTAGCAATAATAAGATGATGTTACATGTAAGTAATGATATTACACATAATTATTGTTTTTTAATATAATGAATAAAATGATACAGCTTTTTATACTTAGTATAAATAATAATTCCTTTATTATAATATATAGTTTTTATTTAACTTTTTATTAATAATAATAATAAATAATAAATAATATAATTTAGATATTTCTCATTTCACATCATTTTAAATAATAAATAACTTCCCACTTTAGTTCAGTTGGTAGAGTGAAGGATTGTAATTAGATATAAAATCTTAAAGACATCCTAAGATTACTGGTTTGAATCCCCTAAGTCGAGATCGTTTATCAAATATTAAATTAGAATGAAAAATAAATATCAATTACATTCATAAATTATAAATTTAATAATAATTCAATGAATAATGTGATTGTGATTTAAAAGTTATATTACTAATATATCTAGTGTTAAGAATTAACGCAACTCGCGCTTGGACGGTGGATGAGTCCCTCTGAATGGTGGATTTGCGATCAAGATCAAAGACCTAAACTTCAGTCCACGTAACAGGAAACATGTTCGCTTCGGCACCTCGCTGAGAGTGCATTGAAGTCGACCACCGACGTTCGTGATTCAAAAAGTGGTCTCTATGCGTGGGTGGATAACCGTTTCAGAAGTCAAAAGAGCATAAGGCACATATGCGTGGCTTGCCAGCTGGCTGAATGAAATCAACATTGGAAAACAAAAGAATAGTGACAGCTGCATGGTGTCTAACAAAAAGGTAGACGATGGCAAGCAATGAACCGATTAAAAAGGACACCTTCGGTGTAATGAAATTACATGCATGTTCAGGGTAGCCAGGAGAGATGGAGAGGATGTATTTTTTCAGGACGAAAAAATATGATTGTATTTATATAAGATATATAAAAAATATATATATATTTATTTCACTGAAAATGTTTTATATAGATCTGGAGCAGTATAGACTTGTAAAAAGGATGTACTTAAGACATTAAATAACTTTATTGTTTAATTGGACTGTTTTATGCTTTGAAAATTATGAAAATTTGGATCATATTTTGATAAATTATGGTAGGAATTTTTCTAAATCTTAGTTATAATTGTTAATCTTCAATATTTTGGGTGTTTTAGAATTTTTGATGATAAGAATCTATTTTTACCATCAAAAATATATGATTCAAACATTGAAAATTGTTTACCCAAATTCTAACCACTTCTAACCTCAAAACAATTCTTCCATCAACATAGACTACTCTTAAATAACCCATAACATAAAAAATAAGGCTAGCCTTGAAACCATGGCTGCGTACAATTTCAGAAAAGAGAGAACGGCAAGTGCAAGCAGGGTCCAGCATCCAGACATATGTGGCCTGCCGCAGCCCTTAAGAAGGCATTTCTTCATATTATTTAAAACCAAAAAAAAACAAAAAACAGTAAAAATAAAAATTAACAATTTTTTTTTACGGTAACCTCACCCTTCTGACCAGGCCTGGAATTTGCAGGACGTATTTTCGATTTCAGAATGTATTTGACATGTCGTTGAAATTCTTCTCACATCAGGTTTGACGTGTTTATAAATCCAAAACCTGTCATTTTGACGTTCAATGTCAAATTTAAGACTTAAAAATATATTGCAGCTGGATCGCGGCAAAGTAGCCAGCTTGCAGTCGAACATTATGATACCTCATTTATCAGTATACTGCTGGTACTAATTATGGGAAATTATATAGTAAACTCTATCCATAGATATCTGTGAGTCTCTCCCTCATTACCTTATATTCGCATAGGGCTTCTAGGTCAATATATTAGTACAGGCCTATGGCTATGGCTTTGAGATGTGCGTATCTCCCATCAAGGGAGGCGAGAGCTTGAGCTCCTTGGACGATTCCCGATCCTGCAAAGTTACCAGATTTGTTGTAACCAGTGAGTTGGCCTGTTCTCCGGTTAGATTAATATAAAACTACCCATTTCTTTAAAAAAACAAAAAAAACTTTGTCTTCTGCATTTTTCTAGGGATGATGTCAGCAGTCGAGCAGTATCAGGGCTCCAAAGCCTAATGCAGTGGCACATCCCCACACACCTGTCCAATCCCAATATTATCCTGTCCAACGCCATTATTATAATATTAGCATGAAACGACTTGTGGGTGGTTTTGAAAGTGAGCTGGAAATCTATATTTGCACGTGACGTGGTGTGGTCCCCACTAAACATGATAAAGCCCAACGCTGCATTACTTGATTGGCATGATTCGTTAAATATTTCGAAGTACATTGACAGCAACATATAGATTGATCACTGAAAAACTCGTTGATAACAAATAACAGATTCTTTTACTTTCATAGAACTAACAAAGGATCGAGGTGAAGTAGAGGAGAGGAAAGAGGCATGCAGCAACAAGTTGGAGACTTGTAGTGGCTTTCAATCTGCTTTTATTCACACGATATTCCTTTCATTCTTCTTTATGCTCGCTTAAAGGTTGATTACTTGGGAGGTGGACCGATTTTCTTCGACACAACTAAGGAGAAAAATGTCGTTATTCGACTAGAGACAGTAAAGAGCAACGTCCATGTAAATATTTTTTTTATTTTTCTCTGGATTTATGTTTTGCCTCAAAATATTTGAAAATTAAGGGATGATAGTTGAAAATTCAAGAATTAAACATGTTGCTTCTTGCATTATTGATCTAGTATCTTGCAATTTAAAAGTATTTTTGAAGTTTGGAACATGTGAACGGATTTGTAGAGGATTGGCTATATATCGTGCGTATTTCTTTGGCATAATTTATAATACTAAGTATAAACTCTACAATGAGTCTGTATTCCATGAGCATATTTCAGTAGGTTCTTTTGCTATATAGGTAAAGAGTACAGAAGAAAAGGTAGTTTAGAAGCAGATGGATCATTTACCATTAAGCAATGCCCCGCCTCCAAGAAAACAAAGAGTCATTGTAGGCACAAAGCAAGCTACAAGAGCTTCATTCTGAGCCAGTTAGTGAGGAGACCTGGAATGATGTCAAAACTTTGTTATGTGTTAATAATGGAAATTGAAGGAGGAGAAAGTTCGTCGAGGTTAAAGGTCGAGCTAATATGATTTTTAGAGTGAACAGTTGAGAATGATTTTGCAACTGACATTGAGGAAGCTATGCCAAAAGAGTGCTTGGTGTTATGTTGTGCTATGCCAAAAGAGTGGTTGGTGTTATGTTGTTTTTAGTAAGCTCAAATTACAAAGTCTAATGTAAGTATGCAATCACAAAATTTACATACTCATTTTCTGAAAAATTCATCATTTTCGTTTTCAAGAACTTACACAACGACTTTCTGGAGAAAGAAACATGGGCATCATAATTAGGATTGTTAATAGATAAGAATTGATTGCAGGGGATACATGGAAACATTTACATAAGATAGGCTGAGAACTTTGTTGTTTCACGTGTTATTTTTTCTGGTATTTCACACATAGTAGTATCGGGACATCATTCTTATTTTAGTAGGCAACAGTATGGGGGATAGTGAGAACAGTAAAGTGGATAATTGCAGGGATTCTGAAAAAACAATGAGCAAAATAAAGGTAAGTTGAACCTATTTAGTGTTTGAGAATGTGTATTAAGTAGCTAGGAAGGTATGACATCCATACCAAGCTTATCCTTACATGTTTACGACAGGGATTCTCTCTAAAACTAATTAAAATCATGGTAAATTGAACCTTATCGTGTTATTGGGAAGAGGGATTTTTTCACTTGAATTTGGAATACAATATTTGTTGAGAAATCAATCGTAAGGTAGATTAGGCTTGATTCCTCTTAACTTGATAATTACTTGTGAACGTTAATGTCTTCTTATTACTTCTTAAGAGTTCCTCTTCAAGAAATTATACAAATATTGAGTCTTTCAAGAAAAGCAAAGAGACAAGAGACACAAAAATTAGGCAACAAGCTAGGACAAAACCCTACAAGGGGGAAAACCCAACAATCCTTCTCTTATAGAATTAGATCAAAATGAGATATCCAAAACCAAGACCAAGACTAAAACTACCACCAAAAATGCCAAGTCACCTCCAATGTCAAAGTCAACCATGGTCAAATTGTTCCAAATTTGGTCAACTCCTAAAATTTCTGGCTTGTAGTAGCACAAAAAAATTTGGCCTTCATGTTTGAAATTCAATCAAGAAAAAATTATCTCTTCTTTGACTTCATTTCTCTCTCCTTTTGCTTTTACTTCTTGTATTGCTTTGCATGGTTCATATGTACTTCTTGTGTGTGAATGAATGATCTCCAAGAGGGTCAAACTTGCTTCTTATATATAGTTTTCCAGGAGGTTGAACCAATGTCTCTTGGAGGCAAGGGTTAATTGTTCCAAGGAGGTTCGAATTGACATTTTATGGACTTATTGAGTCAACATAAAACTCAAACAAAAAAATCTTACAAAGTCCAAATGGGACTTGACTCAAATACATTTTTTTTTACTCGTAATAAATTATTTTTTAGTATTTTGACTCTATAAGCATGAAGAACATGCTTCGATCAAAACAAAATATTAATAATAATGGATATGATAAATACATTAATGATGAAGTTACATTACATTATGAAGACAGACACTAGTTACAATTTCAACACTCCCTCTTAACTAGGGAAGTATTCATAATGACTCAAGAAGATATTCCCATGTTGAAATATCCATATAAGAAAGGATTTGGTTTGATATGAATCAATGATGATTTACATCATCATAACTAACATTGTCAAAATACCAAGGCCTTGACAAGTGCACTTTATCTCTCCACTATATCATAGCAGATGCTGTGAGGCATAAATTTGAACACCAACACCTCTCAAGGCACATATCCCACCCAGGTGTTCCCAAGGTATGACCTCTTAGGACCATTTCCTGATCCAAGGAAAACTATTTCCACTTGAAAAAAAATTACCAAGTCCATGTATCCAATCTTAGGATGTTAATCCTAGACAACCATAATACATGACTCAAGAATGTACGTCCCTGATGCTTATCCAATCCACCATTCTCCCTACCAGTGTTCATGCACTAGGATTACAGTTGTTAGTCTTGGCTATAGTAAATTACACATGGAGAACATGGTGTCCATACTCACTCCCTCTAAACTAGAGAGGAGATAGCTACAAGCCCAAGATTGTGTCGGAATCATACTTCCCTTACATCAGCTATTTGTACTTCTATGGGGATTTTTTGTAGCTTTCCAGCTATTATCTGCATCATACACTCGAATAATAAAGCACTTCGACCTTCCTAGTTCTCTGACAATGTTCATGTAGCTTTGATCAGTATCATAATCGATTTATTTTATAATATTCCTTAGGAGACTCATTTTAGACCTCAAAATTTCTCTGATGGCAGCAAGTTTTGTGTAGTACTGATGATGTTGATTTGGCGTTCTATATTTTATGGGAGCTTTTCCATCTCATATTTGAGCATCAATTTCTCCTTATCTCACATTCTCGACATGTCCTTGAATATTCTCATCCAACTTTTGCTTTGCAACCACAAACCAAGACATGCCTGGGGTTTCTTTATAGACCAACCCTATTCTTCTGATCTTTCCCAGGTTTCCTAGGAGAAAGTTGGAACCAGTGATTCATATCATCCTCAAGCTCTTGAAACCATTCTTTGAGTTATGCTTGCTCTTTGGCCCATTGATCAACTCGTTTTCTGACCATTGGGGGATACCTTGCTTCAGGTTCCTCTTGCAATCTTTGATTTAGTTCTTACTTCATTAAATGTTGATGTTGTCTTATTGAAGTCACTTGGCTAGTCTCCTTCAATTCTCTTTTGACACAAGCCTTTCTATCTTCCATTTCCTTCTCCCAGTTCTTTCCTCTGAGTACCATCCCTTCATCCTTCCTGAATTAACTGCTTTTTGACAAGTCAATTATCCTCTGCCAAACTTCTTATGTTGTCACCTACATCCATATTTGTATGAATCGTCTTCTCTGTTGAAGTTGATTATTATACCTTTCCTCTAAGTATAAGTTATTTATGTGTGTTGATTGCTATTTCTTGCGTGATATCCCTATTGGCCTTGATTTATGAAAGCTTGGATGCCCTCTTTTCTATGATATCCTTGTTGCCCTTGATTTATGAAAGCTTGGATGCCCTATTTTCTATGATATCCTTGTTGGCCTTGGTTCATGAAAGCTTGAATGCACAGTTCTACCTTGTCAATATGGCAGGGAATGTTTCTTCTTGCCATCGTTGATGTTCGAAATGGCTCGTGAATATGTTAAAAGTTGAATAAACTTGTGAAGTTGTGATGATATGGAGTTGACCAACATTTTATAATTTACATTTGGTTATGGAAGATTGTTATAATGAGGTATTACTGGGATATGGTAATTTTAATCAATTGTATTAGTATTTTCTTGCATTTTTTGCAGTTCATAGGGTAATAGTTTATGGTCTTCCAGGTCCTTCTAAGATTTTTCTAATAGAATTTTTTGAGTTTGTTACAACTTGAGAGATTTCTTGATTCATGCTAGTTGCAAATTTACAATTATCATACCCATTGAATGAAACTTTATTTTGAAATCAAAATTCCATCAAATTATGTCCAAGTCAAACAAACTAAGACTACATGCATGAAATTCATCTATACAAAAAAAAAGTAGTGGCATGCCACCACATGGCTCATGTTTGTATGTGTTGTATCATTTTCAATTGGATGTGGTCTTCTTACAAAATCTTAGATCTCTTTGTTTTGAGGTACGAAACATGATGAATTATTCTTGAAATGGCCCTTTCTAGACTTTAGAGCATTGTCGGGTGTCAAGCCATAGAGTTGAGTGTGCCTTTAACCGAGGTGTGTGCCATGGGCTACATCTCCATCGCATGATTTGTAACAATGATATCACAAGAAATGTGACAAAATAAAATGTTGGGTGAGAGCACACCAACACATGGTGTCGAAAAACTAACACTTGGGGTTTCCATTAGGCATGCATGGGCAACTTGGTTGCATGGTGGATGTGAGTGGTCGAGCGCTCAACTTGGACTAATGATGGGTGAGGAGGCCGAAGACTATTGGAATATTCACCAACATTGAGAGTGGGTGAATTAGTATTGGGCACTTTTTACCATTTCAATTATCTCATGCAAATATTAACAATTAACAATACCATTCAACAATGCACAACATCACATATAATACACAAAATATTTTTTTTTACATGGAAACCCAAACATGAGAAAACCATGGAATGCTTTTAATATATATCTTAAAGATTACATAAATAGGAAGCACCAACTTCCAAGATTCCCCAACACTACTGGAAGGAGGCACCAACCCCTTGATTTATAGTCATTAACTTGAAGGAAGCTCCAACTCCCTGATTTACTAGTGCAGATTGGAAGGAGGCACCGACCCCCTAATTTTATCAGCTCAAATTGAAAGGATTCACTAACACCATCTGCTACATAATCACCAACCTAAACTAGCACCATCCTGCCACCCTAAAGTGTTCTCAAGCACCAACCTAAAGGAGAACACTTCAAGGTGGTCATTGCACTTCATAATCACTGGTTTGATCACTATCCAACCATTTTTGCCAATAGTCTCGGTTAAATTGTTTTCCACACCACACATTGTCACTGCATTGCCTTTTCTTCTGTCCAATAATCACCTACTAGTACGTTATCATAACATTATCACAATATTGTTGCCAATGTCATTGTTGTCATAGTTATCACCAATGGGACAGTTCTCCTCAACACTGCATTTTTCACAAAAGAAAAATCATGTCACTGTTAATGCTTGCCCACATGCTCAATCCAATATGCCATTGGTTTGTCTTGTACCTAACCTTAATTTATCTTAACTTCTAGCTTAATAAAAACAAAATCATCAACCTCGGATCATTGCTTAGATGACATATTTATTGCAATGTTGTTGCAATACCTGAAGGTTGTAAATGTTGTGAACAAACTTTGTCCAAAATTCTTGTTCAAAAACTACTTCAATGTGTCATAGGTCTATTTCTCTCAAATCTGCTTTAGATCTGCCCATTTATGTCTTCAATCTATTGTCCAACAAATGTCTTGTACTCAGCATTAAGCTGAAGCCTTAACAACTTGGGTCACTAATTTTCTTAGTCACTGTCACCGTTGTACCAGCATTGCTCACGTTTTTATAACTCAAACTAACATAGAGCTTCTAACCACAAGAAATAATGGTAAGGGAAACAATATATTCATAAGTCAACATTTCCTCACGTGGGTTGGTTAATAGGGAGAAAGACAACTTTTTGCATATTAAATGAGAACATATCAACAAGATAGGTGTGTACCTCCATAATGAATGCATAAGTGTGACATAGTAAATCATGGAGAGTGTGCTTAGAGAGATATGCAGCAATGTAACAATGCAAAAGTGAACAATATGAGGCAGGAGTGAATTGATCTCACAATGAACAATCATAGAAAGTAATGAATTTCTCAATATGAAATGCTTCGACCTTTACTAATTCAAATGTGACCTTGAATTAGGCTTTTCATACCCCACCTATAATTCAATTCACCCATTAAATGGACCTCATAACGAGCATGAATAACATCAGAACTTGCATCAGAAAGGAAGCTTCGGAGCCAGCTTCAAAATTCAGACTTAGAACAATTCATGGCCAATCACAAGGGGCTCACTTACTCAAAGAAAACTTGGGCTAAACAAGCCCCTAAACAGACCTTCAAAATGTCCTTGATAAGCCTCAAACTCAGGCATTGTAACAAGCCTTAATTGGCATTAAACAACTTCAAAAATGGATCTTAAGGACTCAGCCTAGGTCAACAAAATAATCCCTACAAATAACGAACCACCAACAGAAATAAAGAATAAAACTAAGCCCCAAGGCACAGTAATTTCAGCCTCTATACATGATCTTTATTTTGTGGCCTTAGAGTTTTAGAGTATTTTTTAATTGTCAAATCATATCTCATATGGGCATATGGAAGCCTCCTTTTATAGTTTCCATGAGGGGCTTAAGTGGGGGGAGGGGGGCGACCTATCAATTAGTTTTAACTTTAATTAAAAATACCCTCAATAAATGAGGCCTACCTTATATTTCTCGTGAAACTATTTTTCAACAATAAAATTCCTTCTTTTAGGGCCAACTTGGCCCTCCTTTTGACCATGATGATTTGTTGACAAACCAAGTCATAATTTCTTGGGTGAAGGCCACGTATTATGATTTTTATTATTATTATTTATTGGCTTTGGGTGAATTGGTCCATGCATTAGAACACGCCATCTTCAAATGAGCATGTCTCATCAACCGAGAGGAACCATGTGGTGTGCCACCAACCATTAGAAATGGTGTGACGAGTACTATTAGATGATTATGGTTTGCAGTGAAATTTCACATTCATTTGTCATAACAAGAGTGGGGAATGTGGGGCTTCATGTCTTGCTATGGGATTCCTTTTCTTTCTTCTAGGGCTTCTTATCCATTAGTACTTCCAATTAATGTGACCCATTGACATATAATAAAAGTGTTCATTTAGGGGCTTGGGTTCAAGTATTCATGGCTCTTCATTAATGATGAAGATAAACATCAACAATTTAGTTTGAAATCAATTAAAACACCATTCAACAAAGACAACATTGTGAGGATAAGCATGGACGCCCTAAGACATGGGCCAAAACATCCCTAAATGAGCGACCAAGTGGTAGACGAGGTGAGCCAGGATGAGTTGGGTTGAGAAGAGGGTAATTTGGTGGAACATATGGTGGTTTGAGTCCCTAAGATGAGACAAGACAAGTTGAGCCAAAATTTTTCATGGGCTAGGTGAGACAAGACGATTCAAGCCGAAATTTGGTATCAACTTGGTGAGACAAGACGAGTCAAGCCGAAATATGGTATCAACTTGGCGAGACGAGACGGATGAGACAAAATTTGGCATAAGTTGGGCGAGACGAAATGGGTGAACCACAATTTAGCATCAACCAGGAAATTCAATGGCATTGGCCAGACGAGACAAGAGAAAATGAGACAGGCGAGCCAAAAATTGGCTTTGACTGGAATGAAATTTAGCATCGACTAGAATGGAATTTGACGTCGGTCAAGACGAAACAAGTGGAAAGAGTCGTATATATGCATGCCTTTGATGATGGAACGAAGGAAGAATCGAGAAAGAAGGGGGAGAAGAGTTGAAGATGACAAGGCACAAGATGAACAAGGTTGAATGAAGAGAATACAATCAAGAGAACCAAAGAGAAGTCACAATTGAGTCTTAGACAAGTGAGGGGAGCTAGAATGAGCTCCGACTTACAATCATGTAAGGCTCGAAGTCCTATGGGACAACCTTAACCAAGCAGGTTTTTCTTAGGCAATATGACTTGCACAAGTGTTGAAACAACCCAAGGTAAGGTGGAAGGGTGACCCGATGGGGTCTTAAGGCTGTGAATAAAATTTCTTTGTAATTGCTTGGGATTTCTGTGTTCTGTAAATTTATGGACTAAGACTTTTTCTTGGGGAATTTTTGTGATATGTGGATTTAATAAAAGTAGAAGGTTGGAGGGTTGTTTCATTTATAAATATATGCATGTGTATAATGATGGATTGATGTCTTGCATATAATGTTCATATGTTTATGAATGAAATAATTAATTGAAGTAGATGTGACTATAAGATTGCTTACACTATATCAAAGAGGTGTAATATTTTGTTATATAACTAATGTTATAGAGATTATATAATTAAACTTATTGTGAGGCATATTCTAGGTGAAGTAGCTCTATACTCCACGAGGTAGAGGTGAAGAATATTGGTGCAGCACGCTCGAGGGATCACAATGAACCCAAAAGCACCTTGTAATAGTAGGAAACCCCTAGATTATGACAAATGGTATTTGAGTCGATACCAATAAGTGGTAGAAGAGTTGGTAGAATTATTATCCTACTCAAAATTGGTGTGAAACTACCACACATAAAAGAAGATAATAATATTGAACAAGTGCTTTCAAAGCAATTTGTACTAAAGGAAGAATGGTTGAAGAAAGATCGTAGGGACAGTTGCTTTATGTTGCAGGTTATTAGGAGAAGGTGCTACTATAATCTATTACCAAGTAGGAAAAGAGGTTTTGGTTATTGTTTTATAGTATAGGTTGTAGTTGATAAAGTTGAAGTGAACCTCACAAGGTCGCACCTGGAAGGAGCAAGTCACAATGGTGAACACTAGGTCTATTTCAGTGGACTAAGATGAGAAGGCACTATCAGAGAAAGTCAAAGATCTTGAGATGAATTTGGTCTGGATGGTTTAAGGTATAAAAGGTCATGGAAAGGAGTTTGAATAAATTTGTTCAAATATTCAAGAGATTAAGGATGTCATTGAGTCAAGGTCCTACTCTCTTGAATTTGTGGTGAGACAAGCCCAAGATTAGGAAAATTTGATGAAGGACTCTGAGGATTAGGTGAAGTCACTTATGGCACTCATAAGAGACCAGGATGACACCATTGTAATATTGAAAGAATTCATAGGGTAGAGTTTAGGTAGTTCATCTATTAAAGAGAAACTGAAAGAACCATATATGTACGATAGGACAAGAGGCGTTAAGGTTTTGGGAAACTTTTGTTGGGATGTGGAACAAATGTTGGAATAAATGAAGGGTTGTTTTGAAGAGACAAAAATCAATGTTGTATCCATGTATCTCATAGGAACAATGAAGCTTTGGTCGAGAACTAGGGTTGAGGACTTCGTAGTAGGTCGCATCACAAACATAATTAAGACATGGACAAAGATTAAAAAGAGGTTTCATATGTGCATTTTGGACTAGGGAATCAGGAATGGGTGGCAAGGGATAACCTAAAGAAGTTGAAGTACATTATTAATATCTAAACCTATATCAAAAATTACTCAGGTCTTATGTTGGAGCTTAGATATATGCATGGGAAGGATAGGGTATATTCCTTTATCAACAATCTCCAACCATGGGCGAAGAAGGAAGATATGAAATAGGGAGTCCAATCTCTTTCATCGACCATCATTTCATTAGATAAACTTCTAGAATACCAAACAGATGGTAAAGATAAGGAGGATATGTAGAGTGAGAAGGACCAAGAAAAAGGGAATACTTACAAGGATGGAAAACCAACAGGTGTAGCTAGAGAGAATAAGCCCATTTTTTTGGATCTGTGAAGAGGATCCCTTGGTGAAGAATTACCCAATAAAGCATAAGGTGGCTACTTTGGAGTAGCAAGATGTAGCTAAAGTTGGTATGGTGTAGGTTATAGGAGCAGTATCTTCCCACGAGATGAAAGAAAGGGTAACGAGAGTACCTGTTTGGATTTTTTTGGGGTAGAGTTGGGAGGCATGCATGTGATAGCAATGGTTGATAATGGGGTTACCCACAAGTTTGTAAAAGAATAAGTAGTGAGGAAACTTGGTCTATGGGTCAAGCTATAGAAGGCATCTTTCAAGACTATCAACTCTAGAGATATGTGGGTGATTGGTTTGGTTGATGATGTGCCTATTCAGATGGGAGATTGGCATGGAAAGGTGGATCGTACAGTGATACACCTTGATGACTATGACCTAATGTTGGGGTGAGGGTTCTTGATTGATGAGAAAGTTGTCTTGATTCCTCATATGGGGTTTATATTCATTTTTTCATGACCTAATCCAATCATAGTGAAGACTTGGAGAGGAGACTTGAATACAACAGTGAGGATGGCTACAATATTTGACAATGATTAGCAATATTGTGGTGCTACATGTAGAGAGTTGATAAAAAGTGATGTTTATTATCTTTTCTCTCGACATGTGGACATCATGTCTGCTTTGACAGATAAAGTAGAGAACTTAGACAAGAGGACAAGTAAATTGGAATAGGCAGAGGAAAGCGAGATGGCAATAGTGGTTCAAAGATGTGACTAAGGAGAGGTGCCTTAGTATGATGAGGCCAAGGAGGAGGCTATTACATTGACATTGACCCCAAGAGGTTGGACATTGGATCTAGAGCTTGAGAGACTTGTTGAGGAAGCTGAAGGTAGGATAAGGTTATATCCTCCTTCTTTGACTTACATGATGGGGAATATGGAGAAATGCTTCTCAGAGATTAGATGGAAGATGTGGGGGGATATCACCATGACCAACACTCCTATTCATCTCATTAATCCATTAGGAGGTGGCTTGTTGTTTCATATAGATATTGAGTCGAGACCATGGGGGTACCTAGGGTGGTGCCTCCATAGCAGTAGATTGGTGGAGTTCTGATGATTTGAGATCAAGGATATTGCACTGTGGGACAAGTTCTTATGGAGCTTGGTGTGACGATCAGATAAACTACTTGATTGGCTAGGTCTCATGGGGGGAATCCAACACATCTTGGGATGCAGGAGTGATTTCCAGAGATGTAGTTAGAGATATCACCTAGAGGGACTTCAACATGGTGATGACATCCAGTCGAAGATGAGTGGAAGGTTATGGTTGGACTGTTGAAGAGACAATAATAAATTTGAGTGGGGGAGGATGTTAGGCCCTAGAGTTGGATGTGCCTTTAATTGAGGTGTATGCAATGGGAAACATCTCTATCGCATGATTTGCGATGAAGATATCGCAAGAAATGCCACAAAAGAAGATGTTAGGTGAGATCCTGCTAACACGAGGTGTCAGAGGGCCCAAATTGGCCTAATGATGGGTGAGGAGGCTTAGGACAACACCATGAGGAGAAGGACAACCCAAGACATGGGAAAAAATGACCCTAAATGAGCAACCAAGTGGTAGATGAGGTTGACCTTGGATGAGTTGGACTAAGGAGAGGGAACTGTGGTGGAATGGATGGTGGGATGAGTCCCCAATATGATACGAGACAATTCAGGCCGAAACTTGGTGTCGACTGGGTGAGACGAGACAAGTCGATTCAAAATTTGAAGTCAATTGTGCGAGATGAGATGGGTATGCCGAAATTTGGCATCAATCGGGTGAGACAAGATGAGTGAGTTGAAATTCAGCATTGGTATAGCAAGACAAGATAGCGAGCCAAAATTTGGGGTTGTCTAGAATGAAATTAAGCATCGAATGTTGCGGCATGAGTCATATATCTGCATGACTTTTACGATGGAATGAAGGTATAACTAGGCAGGAATGGGGAGAAGAACCAAAGACAACAAGACAAAAGACGAACAAGGTTGAATGAAGAGAAGACGATTAAGGTAGTTGAAGGTGTAATGCTCCCTCTCACCCCCTTGTACCATCTTAGGCCATGGAAGGTGTTATTTGTTATTTAACCTGACCTCCAGGGTTTGTTATAAAGATGGGGTCACAAAATTTCACTTTTTCCACTCTCATTAAAACTCAAAAACAAATCCACCATTGCATTTATCTCATCGATATTTTTTTGGTGATATAAATATGATCTCAATTTAACTCTAGATTAAAAGCTATGCCCATTTAAAATTTAACTGACTTGATGTTAATTTTAGGTATGTTCTATGCTAGAGCAATTTATTTCAATTTTCTTAGTTAGCTCATCATATCAACATTAAAGTAAACTGCAGAAAGAACATAAACATAAACCGCAGAAGACAAGCCAAGACAAGAGGACACAAGATGTGGCGCTAGCCAAGGACAAACCCCAATGTGGGGAAACTCTTAATCAATTATTCTTTTATGTTCTCAGAGTTCAGCAGAGAAAAAGAGAGAGAGATAGTACATTTACAATAGAAGTCAACATTTTGACTTTTGATATCTGCATGAGATCAGTTGAAGAGATATTGCTTCAACTGATTCTTCAAGATGACTGCTTCACCTTTCATAGTGTTGCAGCTCGTACTCATGTTGCACCTATCATTGTGCTACACCTGATCACTGAGCTGCTCCCATCACTATGTTGTTCCCATCATACAGCGTCACTTTGCTACCCCCATCATCATGTTGCTCCTTACTAACATGCCCATCATGCTGTATTTTTATCGTTGTCGCAATACCATGATCTTCATCACTGCGGCAACATAGCTCTTCATCACTACTGCAACATAGAGGCCTTTACTGTAGTATCACTAGGATCATTGTTGCACTAAGTTCCTCCGAGACTATGAGATCACATCTATGTATGATCATGATCTGTGATGATATAGTCTCCTTCTATATGTATGTCGAGGATCTCTTCATCGAACCCTTGTTTCATTATTAGTTCATGCCAAGACTGTAATATATACCTCTATCTGAGATCTTTGCATGAACAAGTCTCCTTTAGCTGCGTGAACAGGTCCCCTTTGTTGCATGAATAGGTCTCTATTGATTGCGTGATAGAACTACGTTTAGGCTTCTACAGGCATCATATTAAGGCTCCTCCTTGACAGCATATAAGGGCCTCTTGGACAACGTATTAAAGCCTCCATATTTGATTGTGTATAAGTGTATTAGAGCCTCCATCTTTGACTGTGTATAAGGAGTAGGGCCTCCATCTTTGACTGTGTATAAGGGCTTCTTGGACAGCATATTAGGGCATCACTTGACAGCAAAGTAGGGCATCATGTGACAGTGTATTGGAGCTCCTTTAGACAGTGGATAGGAGCCTTCCCTTGACTGTGGCTAGGGTACATCTGAACTGTGGCTAGGGCATATCTGAACTATGGCTAGGGCATCATACACTTAGCCCAATGTATTCTTTTGTGTCTCTCCTTCACCAAAAACCCAAGACGTGGAGAGGAGGAGATCACATGAAGAATATGTTTCTCAAATGACTTCAGGTCCTCACCTATTTATACTAAAACGTAGATGATGAATAGACATGACTATTGGACTTTTGAGCCTGCACAAGTTTCTGGCTGACTTGACAATTTGTCTTATAACACAAATAGATTCATAACTCCATGAATACTTATCGGAATCGGATGATCTTTAGATCAATTTGACACCTCTCAATGAGAGGGATCCAATAAAAATAGCAGCTACCATACATGAGATGACCCACATGGAGTTTTTCCCTAGTTGCCAATTTTAACACTCCCTCTCAACTAGGGAGAACTCCATCTGCTGATCCATATGTCCGACTGTACTATCTCTGCCATCAGTGACCTGTACTGCTCTACTCTACCTTGCCCAGCTCTGCTAGCACTTCTCAGTTCTGCTCTGCTATGCTCAACTCTGCTCAGCTCTGTTAGCTTTGCTCAGCTCTGCTGAGCGATACTTAGCTCTGCTTAACCATGAAGAAGAAGAATTGATTGAGAATGTATCATACCATTCTCCACTAACCCGAAGTCAGTCTCAGAGTGTGTACCACTAGTCCTAGACCAGTCCTCTACCGACCCGAAGTCAGTGTCATAGTGGGTACCACTCTCACTGGTCCCAGACCAATATCATTGATCCCAGATCAATGAAGGTCATCCTAGCATAGGGAGCATGATATATACAACGATGTGTGCATTGGTACTACTATGGTCCCTATCCTCATTTCCCTGCTCATTGATCAGATGAGAGGTACCTCCCATGAGTCCCAAACTACATGGGTAGAATGCCTCGACAAGAGAACTAATCATCATGTCCATAGGAGAGCGAATCATCCTGTATCACAAGAGAGCGAATCATCTTGTCCACAGGAGAGCAAATCAACCTGTCCACAGGAGAGCAAATCATCCTGTCCCACAAGAGAGCAAATCATCTTGTCCACAAGAGAGCGAATCATCCTGTCCACAGGAGAGCGAATCATCTTGTCTACAATCGCCATGGAGAACACATCATCCAGGCCCACAGGAGAACTAATCATCCTGTTCCATAATCATCACGGAGAACAAATCATCCTGGCCCACAAGAGAACTAATCATCGTGTTCATAGCACACCACCAGGGGAGGGTGAGTCGCCCTATCGTCACATGTTGCTCCAGTAAGTGCCCCAAGCCCCCCAGAGCTCCCAGAGCTCAATGCATGCAACATGTAGGACCTTTATAAGAAGGTCTCTCAACAACTCCAAGTTGTTCGGGAAAGTCACAGATTTGACCTTTCCCCGGGGCTTTAACAAAATGTCTACGACTTGTACATCATCTCAGTGTGATGGAGCCTCCTTGCTCATCAACTTACCATATCCCAGATAAGGCAGTATCTAATGTCTTTCTATTGGAGTAACTATCAAATATGGGATTCCTCAATAGTTGAATCCCACCTCTGGTTATCACAGAGAATCACAGTGGTATTCATCGTGTGCACAAACAGCTCACTTAAGAGCTTCTGCAATCATGCAGATGTGTATTCGGTCTTGGTAGTGCTTATAGCAACCAACTTCTACTTCCTGCTCATCCATGATATCGAAGCAGAATCCAAAGAGAACCAGCACTGAGAAGTGCTCTAGTGTTCCTCCATACTGCATGTCTAGTCAGCATTTGAATAATCATGCAGTTTCATATTTCAAGCAGTGTATCTCAATCCATGAGAGATTGTGCCCCGAAGATATCTCGGAAGATTCTTGGCACCAATCCAGTGAGGCTTAACCAAATATGAGCTCACCATGCTAACTCTAAAACATATGTCCGGACGGAAGTTCACCATGAACATCAATGCGAATGATTTTATGAAACTCAAAGGCATTTCCCAAATCTGGTCCAACATCACTACCATATAACTTTTGAAAGTTAAGATCCTCGATGTAGTCACAGGCATGCAGTTTATCATTCCACATCCGGAATCCAACTCCCTCTTACTTCTGCAAATGAGAGGGTCTACACCTGTCAGAAATGGATCATCCTCATAAGGTGCTAGTATGAGAGGTCTATCATCCACAATAATGGTTTGTATCGGTTTCACTCCTAGTGAATCTCAGCTTCATCAGACAGTTATCAATCCTCTCATACTATGCCTGGGGTGTTTTGCTTCAAGCCATAGAGGGTTGTCTTCCACCTGTATACATGAGATTCCTGATCATGAATCTCAAACCACTCGGGTTGTTCCAAACCTATGGACCTTTCCACCGATGAGTGCCACCCTGAAACCTTTAACTTCCATTACTAAAATGGACACCAGGTTCTTCTTGCGATCAGGTACATAAAAGATATTATGTAAATGAATCGAGTTACCCTTATTCAATTGAGGGATAACATTCCCTACACCCTTGTCGGGATAGTGGTATTTGCTCCAAGTATAATCCCACGATTGTTTCCATCTCTACCAAATTAGAGAGTGCACCCATCTATCCGATGAAGTGCCTTGAAGCACTACAATCAATAAGCTAGATTCCCAAAGAATTTGAAGGAGAGGGGCAATGCAAGTTAACGCTTCTTTATCTTATCAGAAACAACATTTGATTCTTCATACTGGGGGTTCCTTGCATTCTCTGAAGAGTCGGCCATTTCCTTGATGACTAGAATTACTTGTCATTCCTCTAATCATTGAGGATGTCCCTGGAATTATTGTTATCATCATCAAGTGATGTGTCCCTTCCTCAAACACTCCTTCGCATAATGGCTGAACTTATTACAACCAAGGCATCTACCTTTCCTTCCACCTTTAGATCCGAACTTCCCAATGAAGTGATCTTAAGGTAGACCATCAGAAACTTCGGCTACGTCATTCTGATAATATGCTCTGCTTCGACTTCACCCTTGGTGAATTTAGAAGAGAGATGAGGAACCCATTAATCCTTTTGTCTTGTCCCAACTGTGTTCTATGATTGCTCTTTCGCTCTTGCTTGGGCATTTCCTTCACCTCAGCTCTGATACCATGTTAATTTTAGGTATGTTCTATGATAGAGCAATTTATTTCAATTTTCTCAGTTAGCACATCACATCAGCATTAAAGTAAACTACAGATAGAACATAAACATAAATCGCAGAAGACAAGCCAAGACAAGAGGACACAAGATGTGGCGCTAGCCAGGTACAAACCCCAATGTGGGGAAACCCTTGATCAATTCTTCTTTTATGTTCTTCAAAGTTCAGCAGGGAAAGAGAGAGAGAGATAGTACATTTATAATAGAAGTCAACATTTTGACTTTTGATATCTACATGAGATCAGTTGAAGACATATTGCTTCAACTGATTCTTCAAGGTGACTGCTTCACCTTTCATAGTGTTGTAGCTCGTACTCATGTTGCACCCATCGTTGTGCTACGCCTGGTCATTGAGCTGCTCCCATCACTATGTTGTTCCCATCATACAGTGTCACTTTTCTACCCCTACCATCATGCTTCTCCTCACTAACATTCCCATCATGCTGCATTTTTATCGTTGCTGCAATACCATGATCTTCATCACTGTTGCAACATAGGGGCCTTTATCGTAGTATCACAAATATCACTGCTGCACTGAGTTCCTCCGAGACTATGAGATCACATCTATGTATGATCATGATCTGTGATGATATAGTCTCCTTCTATATGTATGCCAAGGATCTCTTCATCGGACCCTTGTTTCATTATTAGGTCATGGCAAGACTATAATATATACCTCTATCCGAGATCCTTGCATATATATGATGTGTCCTCATTTATCATGCTGAGACTACAGAGATGTGTGGGCTTTATCATGCCATACAAGATCTGGTCTACCTGCATGAACATGTCTCCTTTGACTGCGTGAACAGGTCTCCTTTGCTACATGAACAGGTCTCTATTGAATGCGTGATAGGACTGTGTTTAGGCTTCTATAGGCAGCGTATTAAGGCTCTTCCTTGACATCGTATAAGGGCCTCTTGGATAGCATATTAGAGCCTCCATCTTTGACTGTGTATAAGTGTATTAGAGCCTCCATCTTTGACTGCATATAAGGATTAGGGCCTCCATCTTTGACTGCGTATAAGGGCTTCTTGGACAACGTATTAGGGCATCACTTGACAGCAGATTAGGGCATCACGTGGCAGTGTATTGGAGCTCCTTTAGATAGTGGATAGGAGCCTTCCCTTGACTGCGGCTAGGGTACATCTGAACTGCGGCTAGGGCATATCTGAACTGCGACTAGGGCATCATACACTTAGCCCAACGTATTCTTTTGTGTCTCTCCTTCACCAAAAACCCAAGACGTGGAGAGGAGGAGATCACATGAATAATATGTGTCTCAAATGAATTCAAGTCTTCACCTATTTACACTAAAACGTAGATGATGAATAGACATGACTATTGGGATTTTGAGCCTACACAAGTTTCTAGCCGACTTGACAATTTGTCTTATAACACAAATAAATTCATAACTCCATGAATACTTATCGGAATCAGATGATTTTTAGATCAATCCTACACCTCTCAATGAGAGGGATCCAATAAAAATATCAGCTGCCATAAATGAGATTACCCACATGGAGTTTGGCCCTAGTTGCCAATTTTAACACTTGATGATGCCACGTTAACAAGGAGTCCCATGTGGCATACACGTGTAATCGACATGGCTCTTCCATGTCATCAAAAATAGTTCCATGTTGTCTGGGCCCATACATGGAATCCTCACAACCATTTCCACATTGTCTCAAGTGCAGGGTCCACAGGGTGCTCCTTCTTATGTTTGCGATACTTTTCCTAGTATACGCATTTCGACCCATTTTCTAATTTTTGTGGGTTTTGTAGACCCATGTCATGATAGATCAGTGTGGCACTCCATAGTATTTTCTCCTTTGTTGTTAAGTCTCCAAAACTAAGTGTGATGAGTGGTGTTTGGGCTTTATGCCAGAACCATGTCCACGTTAATGTTGTCAAGCACATTACTGCTCCTGCATGAATGAAAAAGATGAGAGCATTAGGCTACGAGTGGAAGTAGGGGCTCCACACTGGAAATGTGGTTGGATCAACCCCTCTTCACTAACGCACTCATATAACATGTCTAACTTCTAGTTGAAGGCAAGGATAAAATCACGTGGCACCCACATGGCCTCCACATCACCTCGACAAGTCATTATAAAGGGGCCTACCTCCATGTCTAGGTCATGCCACATAGGGTTATCACTGCCCGCAACATTCAATGATGAGAAAACGCAAGGGGTACTGAGTAGTGGGTGGTGTTAGGGCTCCACATGACCTTTCCATGTCAACATAGGGTATGGGGCCCACCTGGTCCATCCCAATCATGTTCTATAACCTTTTCAAGTTATATTTTTTTATGCCCAAATTTTCATTTTAATGCAGCGGTATCATTTAACCCCTCCAAACCCTGAATCCCTGGATCCATCCTTCACGTAATGTAAATCTAGTCTTTCTCCACATTTAGCCTTAGGTTGGTGTATCTACCCTCGTCCACATTTGGATCCAGGGCCCATGTATGAATATTTTCCTTAGTGAAGTAATTTGTCCCCCCACTGCAGTCTTGATGTAATGACACCTCCCCTCATATCTATACACTTTCAACGGCTTACCTGGGGTAAACATCAGATGAGGGGCTACTATGATAAGACTCGACCTCCTAGGTTACCTTAAGGAGGTGGAATCGATGGAAATCCACAACATAGACCTTCTATACCTGCTACAGGACTCTGAGAAGTCTTCCTAGTCATCCTTATGACCAATCCAGGTGTCCCACAAAGTTTTTAGTGCATAAAACCCCTAGACACTCCCTTGATATGGACAAGGGTGTGTTTGGGAGGATCCATATGCTCCCACAGCAAGGCATGGGTCTGTTTGGGGACTTTTCTCCTCAAACCTGTGCCTATGACTCTAAGATTTGTGTCACATTTTAAGCCCATAATCCAGGTCACTAACTAGAAACCCCTGTAGCATTCAGAATCCATAATTTATATGACAAAAAGACTTGCAAGCCAAAAATTGGCTCTCGGACTATGCCTAACCATCCCCAACCAGGACTGACATTTTGTCAAACACTTGACATCAATGCAATCTACAAGACATGAATACAAGATAGAGCATAAATGATTGATAACTCTTATGAGACTTGACAAGAAGGATATCCAACCTCTTCCCTTAACTGTTTTGAAATCAATTAGGTCTTGCATCCATTATTTTTTCAGTTACAAGTAAATACATGAAATAACCATGACTATAATAAGTCATATAACCATGCTTATTGTCAGCATTAAACCGCGTAAATAACAATGGGATAATAGCCATTAATGCCACCTAATAACAAGTACAAAAGCAAGAGAATTTTATTAAAAATAGGCAAGAGCCAACCAGTTTTGGGACTTCCACATACCACCTAACCATAAACATGGCTGAACTAAATCTTTCTTTCAGCTAGACACCCTTGTGTCATATTCCAAGCATGAATGTTGGATCTTATGGATAAACCAATCCAAAAACGACCAAGGGAATCCAGAGGTTAAACCACCTCTACCCTCACCAAACCGTGATCTCACCCAAACTGGCATTGAGATCACAAAACCAAACTGAGCTTGGAATTCCTCCGGACTCCATCACTAACCTTGAAGAATTTTTTGTCTCCTTGTCTCTCAGGCTTTATGCAATCCACAACAAATCTCTAGGCCCTAAACCGAGACTCCACCCTTAGGCTTTATCGTGTATCCCGCCAAAACTAGTCAAGGGATTCCTAGGCATTTGGGAATTTTCCTAAGACCACCTTCGCCTTGGATTCTGAAACCATTCGGTAATTCCAAAGCTCAAAACTGAGAAACAATCCCATCACACCATGGATATCTGAAAAAAGGAAAGGCAAGGCTAAAAACCACTGTCATAACCCAACAAGATCATGCCATAACCAAATATCAACATTCAAAGCCATGCATGTCAAAACCAACTAGGAAATCACACATGCAATATGTTACCTACAAGTATTCCTAATGAAGTAGCTTGATCCTGCTCTTCCTTGTTTTCTCTTTATTTTCCTTTATTTTCATTTTCGTTCCTTTGTTTGTTTTTCCCTTCCTTGCTCCAAAGATAGAATGCTCCAAGAAAACTCCAAGTGTCCAAGAGAGTGAGAGAGACAGAATAATGAGAGAGCCCCAAAACTGAACTGACGAAAGGTTACACTAACCAAGCCTGAGCAAAAGCTTGCCAACTGATCCTTAGAATCCTTTTTATCAATGAGGCCTCTATTTTGCTTCATTTTCCATTGTTTTCCTTCAATTTACTCCTCACATTCAACTTGTGACCTTTCACATTCCTTTTCTCCTAATTTCCATTATTTTCATAAATAAATGTGCCAAAAATGCCATTTTCCTTTTCAAAGCCTTTTCCATTGCCTTTGCCAATTTCCTTATCCATAATAAACCAATGAACACCCACAATAGGATGTCTTTCCCAACTTTGAGCTTGGAATATGTGTCCCATGACCTTGGTCTTATTTTTTCCTTTATTGACTTTTTACATGGATTTTTGATAAGGGTTGTTACAGAACCCTCCCCCTTGGGGGAACACCGTCTTCAATAACGCCTATAAACAAGCAAGCCATTGAAAACAAAACATATTGCCTATGGAGCTTTATTACCCATCTCATTGCAGTATTTACAATGACCATTGTAGAAAACATGACAACATATAACATACTGGAGCTTTATAAGACAGCTCATTGTAGTATTTATTATAATATCCACATACACTCATGCACATTTACTCAACTAGCAAATAAAAGGATACGATACCCGCATCAGCAACAAGGGAATCCAGAGGCTCACACCTCCACCCTCAAGGTAATACCAGGATTCGCCTCCTTCCCAAGAAGTCCAGAATCCATTGTCAAAGTCAAAGTTGCATCTAATGTCCAGCACTACAATCCTGTGCCACTTGTCCTCTCAATGAACAATTACTAGCTCATTGTTCCAAGGCACACTCCCAATATGAATATGATTCCATCTGACAATGATAATGACCAAAACAAACCCATCCCTAGCCTTCCCTTCTCTGCTACATAGTCCCTCAGGAAATTTGATCACCCCCTTCCATGCAACCACTCACCTTCCAAGTTCTCTATTATCCCCTATCTCAGGTGATCCATCCCTTGGAAAGGCTTCTTCACATCAGAAGGTCAAACAACCAAGACATATACCTACCTCAAAACCATCATACTGGTTATATCATGCTCATGGCAATCAGTGGACACTATTGGGCACCAATATCCCACAATCCCACAATGGCCCTGCTCCTGAAGTGCTTTACCAGCATATTGTTTCATGTTCAAATTCCTTTGTTGTTGTTGCTAATCCTTGTAGTCAGTTTCAACCACCCAACCAAGAATTTTTGTGCTTCCTGTACTAAGCACATAACTTCCATTAGATTTAAAATAAATTGAAATGAATTCACATCATACCTCATTGGTAGCTCATCAATAAGGTACACTTGCAATGTTGTTTATTTCCTGTCACAACAAGTCAAACTAACGTCTTTGATAAAATCATTATGTATAAACATATCACATCGAGTTAGCTCAAAACACAGCCATCATAAATCAAAATCATGAATTGCATGCAATCATCATAAACCAAAATCATAGATCACATATAACCATCATAAATCATAATCATAGGTCATATGTATAATACAACTGAAATAAAATACTAATACATATCCTTCATCAGTCCTTACTTCTGCCTTTGTTCTTTCTATACACATTGGATCGATTTCCATGCCTAGAAAGCACCCAGTTCCTTTGCTTCTCTTCAACCACATACACATACACAATGTACATCACAACACATACATCCACACACAGTGTACAACATCACACAATGCATACACCTACACTTGATATACATCACAACACATACACCTACACCTGGTGTACAACATAACATAATACATACTCCTATATTCGGTGCACAACACAATACACATACGTACACATTGTACAAAACAACGACTACACATGTCACGATACCACAACTACATAATGCACATACATAGTACCGCATGCCCGCAACACAGAATGTATGACATGCGCACAATACCACAAGTACACCAGTACCATATGTACAACATGTACATAGTACCACCTGTACACAACACCACCTACACAACTTGTGCACAACATCACATGTACATGACACCACCTGCACAACATGTACACAGCGCCATATGTACACCGCACCACCTGCACAACATGTACACAACGCCATATGTACATCGTACCACTTGTACAATGTGTACGCAATACCACATGTACATAGCACCATATGCACGGCATGTACACGACACCACATGTACACAACACCACATGCATGACATGCACACAACATCACATTTACGGTCATGCACACAGCACCATATATACATAGTACCATATGTACAACATGCACACAACACCATATGTACATAACACTACATATACAACATGTACATAACATCATATGCACACAACACTATATGCACACAACACCGCATATCCAACATGAGCACAGTACGATATGTACACAGCACTGCATATCCAACATGTACATAGTACCATCTATACCAAGCACTGCATATGTCATATACACACAACACCATATATGCAATAGGCATACAACATCATATGTACACAATACTACATATACAACATTACACATCACCATAGGTAGAATCACTGAATATATAACATGCACAACATATACACAATAATAGCAATGCACATCCAAAACCATATTGCCTCTACGAAGCAACCTTTCTTCCAGTGTCTCTCTGTCATCCATGCTTATCCTAGCATGCTACAAAGCACATTGTTTTCATTCCGTTGATGTATCCTTCAATGTTACCTTTCATAACATAAACATAGTCATAATACAAGCATACAATAACAATTCATATCCGCATGATATTGACTTCATATATTTGTCATGGCTACTCTTCCCACTTGATTCCTCATAAACTAGGAACCTCTTCATGACATTCACCTGCATAAGCAATCATTCCTCCATAATAATGATCCTTGGTGACCCTGTCAAACAACAACATACACACATACATGTATACATATAAACATCAACATAAAACAATCATGATTCCTGATGACCCTATCAGATAACAATGTAGATACATACATATATGCATATAAACATTAGCATAAAGCAATCATGATCACAACATAACTACTAGATATCATAAGGCCAAGTTTAAGAGAACTTCCTTTATTCATGCACAACATGCACAATATTGAGAACAAAATTTCCCAACATATCCAAGGCATCTGAAACCTCAAATCCATTTACTTACCCTCTTTGTTACCTTTCTCATGGTTGTCCTATCACCGTCCATTTACCTCAATGGACCCAACCAATCCAACTAATTGTCATACGCTTGCCTTTAGATGCCCTTATACATGCACATAGCTTCATCCAAGCCTTACATCACCTGTTGGGTACCACACAACCTTCCCCGAACTCCATTAACTTTCCTCTTCCCCAAACCAATTCCCAAGACTCAAAACATAAAAGTAAATACAAGAAACAAACAAGAAGAAAACCATGAAAATCAATAACAATATGACACCGCAAAACAAAGTGGCAAGGCCTTGCACCAGACATAACAAAGATGAAATCAAGCATAACCAAATCACAAATACCGAAAGCACAAAACTAGAAACAGACACCATGACTCCATCCCCATGGTTCCAAATGCCTCCAAGTGAAAGCTCAACCCAAGCCTTCTTTAAGATTTCATGGCAATCTCTTTTTCCATGTAACCCCCTACATCATACTGCCATAAACACATAATTTTCAGTGCATAAGTAAACATAAAAACATACTAGTTACCTTACCTTGTCATACTAATGCCAAGCATTTTAACCTACAATTGCTCACACATGTCAACCACATGTTCCAAATATCAAGACAATCATATCTATCAATTTGAAATCAAGCTTTACCAATACTAACAATCATGTCATAATCCATAGTCAACTCATAGTCATTAGACATAATGCTACAACTGTCACTTATTACACTCAATTACATGTCAGTTATCTCAACACATTTTTTGAGTAAAACCATCTTAAAACAATATCATTTCTCCATGCAATCTTATAGATACAAACTTATATCATGCTACTAATCAAACATTCAAACAACAGAGAGAGGACATAATAGACACCAAACACTCAAACACCAAATAGATGAAATAATCAAACATTCAAACACCACATAACCGACATAAGCAAACTCATACTTTAATGTATCTCAGGGGAGGCTATCTTGTCTACGCAATCAAGCTAGATTAGCATAGTATAACTTCATAGCATATCAACTCAACCATAAATAAGGTCATGATGTCCATAATAGTCACTAGCTAACATGTTCACATCATAAACTCATAAACAATTTTTCACTCATGCATAACAATCATAGTCTATATTAGTATGACATAATATCACAACATATTAACTCATACATGAATTCCATAACCCTAACCAGGTGCATAGACCAATCCAAATTATTATGATACATATAACATCAAGATCTTAATAATATCCCTTATCATCAAGTTACTAGCATATAACAACAACAAGTTATATATCATGTTCATTAACTATATATAACCTAATCATCAAGCTAACTATCATATAACAACAACAAGTTAACCTATAACATACTCATCAACAACATATAACATAATCATCAAGTTATCTAACATAAAACAACAATAGCAATGCATACAACCACAAGTTACTATCATTCATAACTATATGACACATGTGCATATGACTACAATAATCAACTAGCATCTATCAAGTATGTAACCATAACATCAATAGAATGAAATCCATACACATAACCATAATGCATATAACAATCCTTAACCAACATACCTACATGCCCAACATACAAACATGTATGACGACATGCTCTTGCCTCGAGGTCCAATGTTGCAACTTCACTTTGATGGTCTACATCTCCTACTTTACCTGAATCAACACATCAACATCATAAAATACCAACAACATCATGATGACCTAATTGCATACAATGACCTCACAATGCATGTCTGACCTACCATAGATGCATAACCATAACCATGACAATGCATGCATAACAACATATAGACACTGACATGCATAAAAAATGTGTATACAACCGACATGCATTCATGACAAACGCTTCCCAACAACAACATCATCAACTCCTACATGGAAACACAAATGTAACAATGACCACTACCATGTAGACATAACAAGCACATATACAACCGAGATGAATGCATGACCGAGACACCTCCCATCCAAACTGATGGGTGAACCATGCTCTGATATGACTCTGTGGTATTAGATATCACCCAAAAAGAACAGAAACTAGACACCACCCAAAAAGAACAGAAACCAGACACCACCCAAAGAGAATGAAACCCTCTCTGATACCACTCTGTGGTATCAAATATGACCCAAAGAGAGAACAACTTGGCTCTAATACCACTTTGTAATGATGCCTCCCCTTATATCTACCCACTTTCACCAACTTACCAGGGGTAACAAATGAGATGAGGGGCTACTATGATAAGAGTCTACCTCCTAGGTGACCTTAAGGAAGTGGAATCGACAAAAACCCAAAACATAGACCTTCTATACTTGCTACAGGACTCCTGAAAGTCTTCTCAGTCATCCCTATGACCAGTCCCTGGGTCTCACTGAGTTTTTAGTGCATCAAACCCATGGAAACTCCCTTAATATGGATAAGGGTGCATCTGGGAGGCTCCAAATGCGCCCACAATAAAGCACAGGTGCATATGGGGACTTTTCTCCTCAGACCTGTGTGTGCGACCTTGGGATTTGTGCCACTTTTCAAGCCCATAATCCAGGTCACTGCCTAGAAACCCCTGTAGCTTACAGAATCCATAATATACATGACAACGAGACTCGCAAGCCAAAAACTGGCTCCAGGACTAGGCCTAACCATCCCCAACAGGGACTGACATTTTGTCAAACACTTGGCATCAATGCAATCTACAGGACATGAATACAAGACAGAGCATAAATGACCGATAACTCATATGAGACTTGACAAGAAGGATCACCACCCTCTTCCCCCAACTGTTTTGACATCAATTAGGTATTGCATCCATTATCCTTTCATTTACAAATAAATACATGAAATAACCATGAATATAACCAGTCATATAGCCATGCTTATAACCAACATTAAACCATGTAAATAACAATGAGATAACAACCATTAAGGTCACATAATAACAAGTACAAAAGTAAGAGAATTTAGCTTTTTTTAAACATAGGCAAGAGCCAACCAGGTTTGGAAGTTCCACATACCACCAAACCATAGACATTGTTGCACCAAATCTTTCTTTCAGCCAGTCACGGTCGTGCCATATTCCAAGCATGATTGTGGGATCTCATGGATAAACCAATCTAAAAACAACTAAGGGAATCTAGAGGTTGAACCACCTCCACCCTCACCAAACCGTGATCTCACCAAAATCGGCACCGATATCACAAAACCAAACCAAGCTTGGAATTCTTTTGTACTCCATCACTATCCTTAAGGAATTTTCCATCTCCTTGTCTCTCAGTCTTTACAAAAATCCACACCGAATCACTAGGCCCTAAACTGAGACTCCACCCTCAGGCTTTACTGTGTATCCTGCTAAAACTGATCAAGGGATTCCCTGGCCTTTGGTAATTTTCTTGAGACCACCTCTACATCGAATTTTGAAACCATCCAGCGATTCCATAGCTCAAAAACAAGAAACAATCCCATCACACCATGGCTATCCGTAAAAGGCAAGGCAAGGTTGAAAACCACTGTCATAACCTGGCAAGACCATGCCATCGACAACTAGAGAACCAAATACCAACATGCAAAGCCATGCATGTCAAAACCATCTAGGAAATCACACATGCAATATGTTACCTGCAAGTATTCTTGTTGAAGTTATTTGATCCTACTCTTCCTTTCTTTCTCTTTGCTTTCCTTTCTTTTCCTAGTCCTTCCTTTGCTTGCTTTTTCCTTCCTTGCTCCAAGAAAACTCTAAGTGTCCAAGAGAGTGAGAGAGAGAATAACGAGAGAGCTCCAAAACTAAACTGACCAAAGATTACACTGACCAAGCTTGAGCAAAAGCTTGCCAACTAATCCTCAGAAGCCTTTTTATCAATGAGGCCTCTATTTTTCTTCATTTTCCATTATTTTCCTTCAATTTCCTCCTCACATGCAACCTGTGACCTTTCACCTTCCTTTTCTCCTAATTTCCATTATTTTCATAAATAAATGTGCCAAAAATGTCGTTTTCCTTTTCAAAGCCTTTGCCATTACCTTTTCCAATTTCCTTAGCCATAATAAACCAATGAACACCCACACTAGGATGTCTTGCCCAAAATTCACCTTGGAATACGTATCCCATGACCTTGGTCTTATTTTTGCCTATATTAACTTTTTACATGGATTTTTGACCAGGGTTGTTACACTTGACCTCATTAACCCCCATACCACTAGATCACTGGATGCAACTAGACCACAACTTAATATGGTCACGCACCACATCCAACCTTCCACCTCATATCTGCCACCGTCCACATCATATCTTCCACCTTCCACATCATATCTTCCACCTTCCACAAATGGCCTTGAAAGGGATATCCGTCCTCATGGCATATCCAGTTCGCACTCATGAGAACTTTCTTAGTCAGCACCTCATCAGCTCGAACCCATGAATGCCCAAATTTCTACAGGAACACTAAGGGTAAAGGAACAAGGAAAATGCACAAAATCTCTAAGGTATGGGAAGCTTCCTAAAACGCCAAATTTCAAAGAATGATTACCTTGGCCTGAGCATAAACTTTCAACAACTCTAAGCCCTTTATAGATTAAATAAAAGAGGTACCAACATTTCCAAAATTACATCAAATCCACACAAAAACAAGAGGCATGGATCTTAAAGCTAAATTCACCCGAGTTCAAGCATTCCAACTCTATTATCTATTTTAGGTTAACTTCATCATTGATATATGAATCCTTCATTCATTAGCAAGAAGACATACATGTTTATATGATTAGACATGAGGCTTGAAAGCCATATTTGTAACAACATGAATCTCAGGCCATTAGGCTTATTACAATTGTTAACTACAACAATATATATAAGAATGCATAAAATCATAGGATCATCGCATCATTTATTGACTAAGTGACCCTCAACTCTAACCAGACATTCATCTAACACAACATATAAATTGAACTCCTAATAAGGTAACATACAATCATGGTTATGGAAGTGAGCTTCCCAAACTCATAAACATATAAGATAACTGAGAACTTGTGAGATAAATTGTTAGTCTTAGGTGATTTTCAAACCACCTTTCATGAGAATATCAAACAACATGCAATTGAATAAGAAGGCAGTAACCACATAAACCAAGCATTCATCAGCGCCATGAACAACCAAAGATAGTTGGCCAACCATAATTATTCTGTGAGTTTGGAATTCTTCCATGATTATAGCAGGACCATGCATTAGTCAATCAACATAACAACAGAGTCAACATCCATAAATCAATATGCATCAAATTTTATACTTATCTGAGTGAGCCAACTGAGTGAGGGACTTCCACTCTCCACCCAATCATATTCGAGCTACATTGTAATTTTTCTTGTAGCTGACCACCTCGAGCCAAAACCAGTGTCTGAGGGGATGCTTACATAAGGGGGAATTCACACCAATGGATTGGTCAAACACTTGAGAGACGGATTCCACTGCCTGTGGTTCATAAACTACTCTATGGAAGTAAGAACCCCTGTGACTCGCTTAACCTATGAGCTTCAAAATACATGCTTCACCCAAATTCAATGAATAGGTGTGTTGCTCATTTTTAAGGGATCAAATTCACTATGAAGGTGGTTCATTAACTAGATATCAAGCTCTTGATGGTCAAATTTCATATCCTTTAAATAGCACACAGAAAACACAGACACATGTAAGTATTTCAATGGCCTCAATCTTCCTTAAGTGGTATAATATGTTGAATGATGGTCTGGTCATAAATCTTCAAATCTTCACACCTCCAATAAAATAAATTATGAAACTCTTGCAGTAATTCTACATATTTTGGTTTATGCTCATTTTTCAAAGTGTTAGAAACTTTGACTACCTTTGGGTCATTGTTAGTCCCCAAATTGTAATCTTCCATCTCACCATCGCTCAGCAGAATTCTTGGCTTAATTGCCACATCATTAGAATCGAACAACCTTTCTAAAGGGACCAGGCCTCTAGGAATTAGATTGTTACTTAATTGAATAATTTCCTGTCCATCCACAATGTTCAAAAAGAATGTTGGTTCAAAATTACTACCTGTCGTTTCATCTTCATGCTTTTAAATTGGAATTTCTAAGAAATTCATATGTTCTTTCAAGAAATATTTTAATTTGTTGATCTTATTCAAACACCTGTCAGTGCTTGGTATTATGTGGAATAGAAGGCATGTGTCTAACACTGATCTCATACTTTTCATTTGGATAAATTGGAATCCTGAATGCACTAGCAGTTGTTGCTAAAGAGTCTGCAATTCCATTCTCCTCTCTTGGTACCAGCAAGATTTCATGTTCAGAAAAGAAGTTAGAAAATAAACCACATACCTCATTCATGTAGGCTCTCATTCTTGGATGCTTAGTTTGATAGGTACCTTTGACTTGGTTAACGATCAGCTCTGAATCCCCAAAAATGTGAATTTTCTTCGCCTTTTTCTCTCTTAACAGATTTAGCCCAATAATGAGAGCTTCATATTCTACCACGTTGTTTGTACAGTCAAAATACAATTTAAATGGATGTAATTGGATTATACAATTTGGAGGAACAATCCGCCTTCCAGAACCATTCTCGCAAGTAGAGCCATCAAAGTCTAATTTCTAGACATCATCTAAAAATTTCTAAACCTTTTCTTGCTTAATATTAGTTTCATTTTTTACTAACGTTTCTCTCTCCAAATAACAATCATTGAAGAAAATATGTGATCCTAGTTTTGTGTCTACTGCATAAATAGGATGGTTATCTGGCTGGGTTCTACTGCTCACCATATAGGCCATTTGGACCTCTCAGTAATCTTTTCATTTCACCAAACAACGAGATGGAAGCATAGGACATGTCCATCTGTAAAGTTCCTCCCAATCTTACTACCCTAAATTGGGATAACAACATGCCAAATCTGGCTAGAATGTCTGTTATTACTATATCCATCAATACACTCTTAGCAGGAAGTTGAGCTAAGGTGAAAACTAAATCCTTTATCAGCCCCAGGCATTTTACTTTTTGGAATCAAAAGAGAACAAATCTATGTAGGGTCTGGTAATTTGGAGTCCTAGATGGTCCATGGCTGACTTAGGCATGAGTTTATGTGAAGCTCTGGAGTCTAACATGGCATTGTGAAGGATCATATCATGTATATTTAGACTTACATAAAATGGGGGAACATCATCATTTAAACTAGTGACATGTGGGCCAAAAACAAATTCATGAGCATCATCATCTAGGTTTAAAGAATTTTGTGAATTTACATTAACTAAATCAATTTCTGAAATTTTAATCATAGTATAAATTATTTTCCTATATTGTTCATTTCTCAAAACTTCAACAAAAGGAATGGATAATTTCAACTTACTGATTTTGGATTCCAGATTAAAGGTTAACTGTTATTTTTTCTGAATCCTTGGTCTCCTCTTTTACTTCTTCTGCTTTTCTTGGATTGTCCTTCTTAGGCTCCTCTGGTTTCTTAAATATCTCTTTTCTAGGTTGAACTTGTTGTTCAGTCGTTGTCTTTTATGGCGGAGCTTTGATAGGGACATTCTGGTTTCTGAAGTTGTACTACCTTTGAAAATATGCAACCACATTATTATACCCCTGCTGATAAACAATTGAATCACAAAGATGAATGTTGTCTTCTCTCCCAAACATCTAGTAGAAATGTCATGTTCTTCTTTTGTGGAAAATACTTGGGTTTCTTTATCATCGAAACACCCAATCTGACAATCTTAAATCGGCGAAGGACAGAAATTTGTTAACTGTTATTTACTATAAGTTATGGGTTTCAAGGGTTAGGGTTCATGAAGGTCAAGATAAAGCCCTAGATCTACAGAAAACACATCACTTAGCGCTCTAGATGTAGAATCCTCATTCTAGCATCCCCCAATACTGCCTCGGGTGAGACTGCAGCCTGCACTACGCAGGTTGTTTCTTAAAGGACCGGTAGTGTAGGGTTTGTTGGTTAGCATAGCTAACTCCGGCCTTGGGTCCAAGATCTATCAAGCCAACAAATGGTTTTGTTGTCGGGACCGGGATCTATCTGAGGGACGTGTGATGTGGGATCCATGGAGACCAACAAAGAAGGAGATTGAAAAGTGGATAGATCGGAAGCTGCATGAGTTTGTAGATCAAGAAAATAGGAATCTGCATCTGTCGAAAGAAGAGTGGTTGCAGAGATATCTGTATACAAACAAACACGAAGTTTTCTTTTGCTCTTTTCCATGTGAATTATATGAATGGTTGGCTAAATTGGCGAATGGTTAACCTACCTGGAAGCTAGATAACCCTATTTTGTGGACTACATAGTTAGTGAAGCGCCTGAAAGGATCAGAATACAAGGTTGTGAAGGCTTTCGATTACTGAATCGATAACATTTTGGGTGGATTTATCACGGAGTTCGCGATTGATGCGTCTGTCAGTTATAGCGAAGCTGAACACCAGTTTTTCAAAGGATGAAGAGGTAAGTATCTGAAGTCTCTGAAAACCTGGATTAAAATGTTATTGTGTGAGAATCAGGTTATGCCACTAAATTGATGTTTAGAAGAGGCTTGATGTGAGCTACGTGAAGTGGGAAACAGTTTAGAAAAGATATAGATACAATTGCTGAGTACAGTCCTCTGTTGGGAGCATCTGATAGCGAAGAAGAAAGTAATAGTCCGAAGATGCTCATAGGTGCGCCGCAGTCAGTAGATCAAGGCACTGCAAGAATTCCACATCCATCCACTCCACCTCCGCCATCACCTCCACCTCACACACCTATGCCTCCACCTCCATTATTTAGTATGGCAAACACTATGAAGATGCCTATATTCAGGGGTCTGGGGACTGAAGACCCTGATCAATTCTGGTTTGTAGAAGATGTTGTGTGGAAGTCACAATAGATAAGGGATGACGATATGAAGAAAGTGCAGTTGGTCACAACATTGCAAGATAGGGCGTTGACTTGGTATATTAAGTATAATACGACTAATCCAACTGCATCATTGAAAAACAAAAAAGTTGCACTAAATAACGAATTCATAAAGCCAAAGTCTCAAGCCCAGTATGTGACCAAGGTCAAAGAAATTAAGAAAAAGGTGAATGAATCTGCATGGGATATTGATTAAAGGCTGAAATGTTTGCTACAATAGACTAATCTACATATTTCAGACGAGCAACATAAGGACTGGTATATTGCTACATTGTTGACTCATTTGAGATTACCATTATCATAGCAGAAGATTGGATCGCAGGCTGAAGCGCTAGAAATTGCTATGAAGTTGGAGGCTTCTCCTATTCAGGATACAAATCTGAAAGTGTAGAAGATTCAGACACAGCTAGCTAGCCTGCATTTGGAGTTGCAGTATCTCAAAAATGGAAAAGAGGTAAAAAATGAAACTCGTTCTGAAGTATGGTGCTTAAAGTGCAAAGAAAATGGTCATGACAAGGATCATTTCCCAGTATATCAGAACTATCTATTTGGGGGAGGTCCTAACCCCATGAAGCCAGAAAATTCTGCTGGGTCAAGTAACGGTGTAATGCACTGATGCACTGTCTGCCAAATAATAAGAAAACACTAAACTGATAATTGCCATTTGTTGCAAAAGTTCTTACAAACTCACCAACAACTATTCTGCAATTTCTGTAAGTATGTAGGCCATGATGAGCGTAGTTGCCGAAGTTATGAGTTAATGATGGATAGAACTCCGACATATAGAGTACAGGCTGAGACATGTCCAGAGCAGGATCAAGGCACACCTACAATGCATGGAGGATTCCAGGGTCGAGGAAGAGGACGAGGGGGAGGAGCTAGAAGAGGTCGTGGATAGATTATTTGTTACAATTGTGGGGAACCAGGTCACTATGCGTGAGATTGTCAGAACCCAACACACCCCTCTTGTCAGTATTGCCGACAGTTTGACCACGCAATAGAATATTGTCCTATACTCATCGTAAAGATGCAAGAGAAGAAGAACCAACAGTCCACTCAGAACATCCAGATGATGGGGCCCAAAACAACACAAGGATGGCCCAAGCATTAATATAGTTACGCGAAGCGGTGTAGCTATCAGGGAAGATAAAGCTACCGAAAACAACCATAAGAGAATTTGTGGGTGCATAGGGCTACTGACAAAGATACTAAATTTGATTTGCATAAGGCAAAAGAAACATTTATGGAGGCAAAGAAGAGCTTTGTGGATTCAAGAGCTTCCACATCAAAGAACCAGAATGCACAAATAGAGAAGCCTGAAGAGGTCATTGTTACGCAGGAGACAGATCCCTCGATATTAAATCCTTCTTGCAAACCTGCATGAAGCTCTTAAGGGACCAGAAAGTAGTTGAGGGACTGCAAGAATTAATAGACAATTGTGTTGGAAAGGGCAAGCCGCTACCTCAACAACGCACAGTGCATAAAGTAAACAAAAGTAAGAAAAGGATTGGTCAAGAGATGTGATTGACTGCACATATCAGAGAATTTGAAATGGACCAAGTTATCTTAGATTTCAGATCTGATGTAAATGTTTTTCCTAAACAAACCTGGGAAAGAATGTGAAAGTCGACGCTATAGTGGTCCCCAATTCAGCTTTGAATGGAAAACCAAAGAATATTATTCCTATGGGATGCCTACATGGAGTAACTGTAGACATTGAAGGGGCACACACTATAGCTGATTTTGAGGTAATCGAAATAGTGGATGATAGTAATCCCTAGTCAGCACTACTTGGAATCGATTGGGTGTTTGATATGAATGCTCTCATCAACCTGAAGAAGCGCAACATGACATTTGAGAAGAATAAATTGAGAGTCATTGTTCCATTGGATCCAGCCAAAGGCGTGCGATATACTGAACCAGTCTGAGATTAGTATAAGGAGGAGGATATTGAACAGAACTATAAGCTTACTGTGTGGAACGAGGATTGGATCAATCCTACGGTGGATGGAAGAATCACTTTGGGAAAAGGACAACTCTTGCAACTCAGATTCATATGAGGAACTTGAGCATTAGAAAAATATAATGCATGAAGTAACAATGTTGCGATGCAACAAACTTACTAAACCACTCCAACGTATATCCACTGAGGTACACAATTTACCATATTATGATGGCTTAAAAGATGTAAATTTGTTTCTTGATAAACTTGAAAGGGATGTACTGGAGGAGCATCGGATTTAGGACATCATGCTGAGAGCTACGCCTACTAGATGGTAGGGTACACATAAGGACAGTTTTGTAGACTGGAAGGAGTACTAATTAATGATGAAGTTTCGATTTGGATATGCAAATACCCGCATTACGAAAAAATATACAGGAAAGGATGATTCGTGCGAGCATTTGGCTCATTGGACAAAAGTGTGACAAAAGCATGGGGAGAGGAACCATAGCTTGAATGGGTACATATATTCTTCCACACCTTGGATACTATTCCTATGAATTGGTACTTAGAAACAGAGCTGCGACAGGGAACCGTGGAGTAGGATGTTATGAAGGAGAGCTTTTTGCTAACATTCAGTTTTGAGGATGGATTCAAATGTATTGATGAAGAATCATAGGAAATCAAGGTTGTGATATTCAGAACACCTATAGAGCCTATCACATGGGTACAAACTGACTGGAGTATGCAGTTATGCCATGCTCTGGAGTGCTACAATGTTACCACAGAAGAAGGGGAGGAAGATCCCAGGAATATCAGTATCCCCGAGTCAGAGGGACAGCACAAAGTCGTTGGGCTTGAGGTAGAGATGCCTAACATTTCAAAACCATTGAAGACCAAGCAAGTGAACAGTGCATCGGAAGCGCAGCCAAAGTTCACAAATATAAGCGATTACTGGGATGAGGACACAATATACAAGGTCGTGAAGTTGTAACATGAATATCAGGACTTCTTTCCAAAAAATTTCTTTGATATAAAGGGGATAGTAGGTGGTTTGGGTGTTATGAAGATCAATTTGAGGCTAGATGTGAAGTTGGTAAAGTAGTGCCCATACCAATTGAATCCTAAATATAAAGAAAAGGTGCGCAAAGAGTTGGATAAGATGCTCATAGCAGGAATTATTGAGCCTATAGAAGAATCGGACAGGGTTAGTCCTATGGTAGTTCAAGAGAAGAAGACAAAGGGTGAAATCAAGATCTGCGTAGATCTAAGGAAGTTGAATGATGCTTGTGTACATGATCCATTCCCTATGTTGTTCACAGATGAAGTATTGGAGAACGTTGGTGGTCAAGAAGCATACTCTTTAACAGATGGATTCTCAAGATATCACCAGATAAAGATTGCGCTAGTAGATCGAAGTAAGACTACATTCGCCACAGAATGGAGCTCTTTTCAGTATACAGTTATACCCTTTGGACTTAATAATGCCCCTGTGATATTTTCTAGGGTGGTAGTCGCTACCTTTAAGGAATTTATTCACAAGTTTTTGGAGGTCTATTTTGATGATTGGAAGGTGTTCGGGTTAGTTAAAAAGCATGTTTCAAGTCTTCGCCTGATGCTAGATACTTGTAGGAAGTATCAGATCTCCCTAAATCTGAAGAAGTATATATTTTGCTTACCATATGGGATATTTTGGGGCCACGTTGTTCGTAAGCAAGGATTGATGGTGGACCCTACTAAAATTGTGGTGATTATCAATCTGGATCCCCCAAGGACTATAAAACAGTTGGGCACAACGTTGGGCCATACAGGATACTATAGAAAGTTCATTAAAACATATGCGCAGATCATTGCGCCCATGGAGAAATTATTGAAGAAAGATTCGACATTTTTCTAGGATGATGATTGCCAGAAAAGATTAGATGTTTTAAAGGAAAATATGGTTGCGTCACCTATTCTAGTGTTCCCCGATTGGAAGGAAGAATTTCATGTACATGTGGTTGTGGTTGTGTCCTGAATAACATTAGTAGCAATTTTAACCCAACCAGTTGGAAGAGATATTGACCATCCGAATGCATTTGCAAGCAGAAAATTGTCTAAGACAGAGAAGAATTATTCAACCACGGAGTGCGAAGGGTTGGCGATGGTCTATCCGCTCCAAAAGTTCAAGCATTATCTCTTGGGTGGGCACTTCAAAATGTTTACAGACCATTCAGCTTTGAAGTACTTGGTCAACAAGCTTGTGAGGTGGTTACTACTATTTCATGAGTATGAATTTGAAGTAATTGTGAATCCAGGAAGATTAAATGTTGGACTCGATCACATTTCGTGGATTGAGAATGGTGAAGAAGAACCTACAAGTATTGATGAAGGAATGCCTGGCGTGCAGCTCTTTGTTGTGCGCATTGCGGATGAACATTTTGTGGATATAATCCAATTCATGTCTATGGGTTTAGTACCTGAAGGATATACGAGGCAGCAAAAGAAGTAATTGGTGGTCAAGGCTGTGGATTTCTCCATAGTTGCAGGGCACTTGTACAAAATGGGGACAGATGAAGTTTTGCATAGGTATGTGCCGGATTATGAAAGACAAAGTATCCTCGCCAAAGCACATGGAGGAGTTGTTGAAGGACATTATGCTAGAAAAGTGACTGCGCAGAAAATCCTATGAGCTGGGTTGTGGTGGAAAATTGTGCACAAAGATTCAGATGAGTATTGTAGGGCATGCGATGTCTGTCAAAGGACCAGGTAGCTGTCGCGAAGGGATGAATTACCTCTAAACCTGCAAGTTTCGTTACAAGCATTCGACAAATTTGCAATAGATTTTATGGGACCTATTCAGCCACCGAGAAGGAAGATAAGAGTGCGCTACATTGTCACGGCGATAGAATACTTGACCAGGTGGGTTGAGGCACAGCCCCTGAAGGATTGCAGCACAACTACATCTGCGAATTTTATATTTGAGTACATTCTGTCAAGGTTTGGCTCTCCTAAGATTTTGGATGAGTGACAAGGGTTCGCATTTTCTGAATGAAACGATTGTTGCCTTGCTAGAAGAATTCTAGATGTATCATCAGAAAAGCAGGATAGTCTTAGTACTTCAAGTAGTTCGAAGGAAGTGTGGGACTATAAACTACTCTATCAAGAGAAAATTTTGGTGAAGATATTGGGTTGTGCGATGGTTAGGAGAAAGGCGCAGATTGGGGCTGCGACGAAGGAGCTGCGCTAGTGAGGTGGGTCCCACACATCCTGGCCAAAAAGTGACTATTGGATGCACTGTTGATGATTGGATAGTTATTTTTGTGTTAAAGGGAGGCGAGGAAAAGCCTTTAAGGGGAATATATTTGGAAATCTGCCACCAAAAGAGCATTAATGAGGGATATCTAGAGGGAATCAATGGATTTGAATTCAAAAGGGGCTATAAATACAACATCCTGCTCCGCATTCAGACACTTTGCTTCCAGAGAGATTGTCTTGAGATTTTGCGCCTAAGCTCGAGCATAGAAGGTTGTCGTATGTTTGGATGAGATTGGCAAGAGATAGAGCAAGAATTTTTGCAGCGGGGGCTTGGGTTTGAGGGAGATTTGCCCTAGTGGCAGAAGAAACTCTTATGGGAGAGCCTTGCCAAGATTACTTCTACACCACTAGTCCCTACCATAGCACCCAGTTTGTCGAGACCAAAACCTACTGCCTCTGCGGCAAGAGAGAAAAAGCAGAAAAAGCCACAGCAAGCCCCAATTTGGAAATCGCCATGCAAATTCACAAATGAGATCAAACAGAAGGTTCGTATGGATAAAAACAAGCAACCTACAGAACCCTAGGACCTGGGTGAAGAAGAGCTAACTATGGGGATTGAAAATATCAGCACAGAGCCAATTTCTCAGCTGTCGCCATATATACCCCCCAGGAAATCAACTACCAAAGTAACTAAGGACCTTGACTCACTGAAATTCAAGGTATTCACGCCATTGTTGCCAAAGGAAGTACTTATTGAGGGCGACTTGTTGGCCTAGGTACCATTTCTGAAGATGGAGGATTGGGATTTGGGCGATCATGCGAAATTTCTGCAGTTAGAACCCAGTAAATTCTTGAAATCAGTCTACTATGAGGAGGTGGGTGTCACAAGGCTTGAATTAATGAAGTGGACAACCGGTATTAAGCGTGCAGGGTTTCTCAACATGTTGTATGTCCTGCGTTTTAGCCGCAACATTATTAATACCATATGTGTGTGTCAATTGTTGGCGTTGGTTCATGATGGGTGCCTCTAGATGGGAGGGCCCATCCCAATTGACGATATGTTGGTCCAAAGAATCATAATGCTACCTTATCAGGGCGCGAACCCCAAAGATGCTTTTGTGGGGAAGTCACGGGAGAAAAAGCTCGCAGATCATATGAAGAGCGACTTTGGGTTGGTGAAGAAGTCACAGGGCTACACCATTAGCTCTATATCATATGAAGTTGTTCAGTTTGTTGCACAGATATTGGCAGGAAAAATAATGCGGAAATGTCGTGCCAATGAAGTTATGGCACCAGTGGTATCCTTAGCTACGCAATCCAGCCAAGGGGTCCAATTCAATTGGGAAAAGTACCTCTGCCAAGAATTCTTGGATGATTGTTGCAAAGCCCAGGATGATGGAAAATCATTCCACTACATGTGGTCACTGTTATTGATCTCGCTGGTAGCATGAAGGGCGCCCGAGGATTATCAGTTCCCAACGACGAATCCAGACTTGTGCGAGGATGAAAAATTTGCCTCTCTATGGGCAATGAAGGACCCTGACCGTATCATTGAAAACAAGATGTTTTGGGTATTGTTTGATTCAGAGTTGTGTATGGTGATCAACCAACGGCCACAGTTGTTACCCATTCTACATGTGTAGTATAAAATGTAGCAGACTTCAAAGAAGATTTTCACAATATGTTCATGCGTGAGAAGAAGGATGCCATAGGAACATGGCACAAGTTGCCATATTTAGTCGCAAAGGATGATATTATGGGGGTCATCGGCAAATGGTCGAGTGATTGGTTCACCCCATCTGGTGAAGTCACAGGAACAAGTAAGGCCACAGAAGTAGAAACAGGGAAAACAACAGCTGCAACGGAGGCCATGAAATAAAAAGGGAAAGAAGCATAGAAGGCTTCTAAGAAAGAGAATGAAGCGCAAAAGGAAAAAGATGCGTAAGCAGCAACAACGCAGGTCACCATTGACCTCAAAGAGTCGAACATAGATCACACAAATTTTGAAGATGAAAATGTCAATGAAGAGGAAGGGGGTGGAGACACCTATGTTGAATCAGAGGACTTAGAGAGTCCCCCTTCAGGATCAAGAAGAGACAGAAGCGTAGTTCGACAGGACCATGCAAGAAGTAGAAGTCTGATAAGTCTACGAGTATTGAACAATTGGCCCTCATCAAGGGGGACTTTAATGAGATAGGTGATGTTGTCCTCTCCACAACAGAAAACATATGGGGGCACACCAAGGACCAGTGTAAGCAGGTACTGGACAAAATGCAACAGGGCCTGAAGGAATTGCAGTTTCGAACAAGTGTGATCTACGCGAGCATGGTTCAAGCAAGAGCGAGTCAAGCAAGCGTGAGTTAGGCGAGTGGGACATCAAAGGCAGAACGAACTACAGACCTCTATGCAGTAGTGTTGTTGGAGGGTTCGCTGCATGTGGAAACAGTTGAGGATCAAGCCAGGTTGTTGCATATGACCAACATGAGTATCAACATTGCAACATTGCCTATCCATACCTTGCACAAGCTGCACTAAGGAATCTCATACGAATTCTGCATCTGGGAGAAAATAGCTCTCTTGATTATCGAAGAAGTAAAGACTAACAATCAACATATGTTTGCAGAGAAAGCGTAGGCCTTGCAAGCCCACCACAAGGTGATATAGTGCATTCTGCAGCTAGAGACAGCCCTTACCCAAGTATGCAGTGAGCTCCCTAAGCTCCAAATTCTAGTCGAGGTGGCCTCTGCATAGAAAATTCACAAGTTAGTTGTTGCATTGAAGGAATCCAAGGAGGAAATCGGAAAGGTACAGTTTGATATGCAGCGGCAGATTTCAAAGATTCAAATGAAGCTACAGCCAACCACACCTCCAAAGGTTAGATAGTAGTGTGAAGCTTCCATTAAAGCATATATGACAACTCTGGTCGTTCCAGTCAATGACTGCAACCAATTACTTGAACATACAATGGAAATATGGGCTTCACTGCAGGAGGACCCACACTTGCAGAAGGTCGAGGCAGTCATCTTTGATAGACAGCTGCAGTTCAATGAGATTCGAGCGACAATGTAGACCCTTGCACTTGTGCAAAGGTTCGCCTAACTTCAGGAAGGAAAGACTTTGCAGGTGTAGATCGAAGAGCTACGTTGAAAAGCATCCATAATTACAGCACAAACACAGTTGTGGGTTGATGAGGCAAGCCAGTTGTCTCATATCATTGAGGGAAAAATAAAGGCCCTTCAACAGACATAGAGGACCATGGGCCTTGCAGTCGAAGGTCAAACGATGGATAAGTTGGTCGAAGAAGTTCGCCAGGTCATCGCGCAAGGAACAACAAATCTTCAAGCATTGCATATTGAATTCAGTGGCCTGCAACCAAAGGTTGAGGGAACACCGGCAGAGTGACTCGGGAGAAGTCACGACTTTCTGTTGGGGGCATGTTGGGATGGGGTACCCTGGGTCAAATTTTGTTAAAGTTTTGTTAAGTTTGTAAAGATATTGTAAAGTATCTGCATTTTAAGGATGAGAGCGTGAGTAGCACAGGTCAATAGGAGTCAAAGGGGCTTTAGGAAAGTCAAAGCCCCTTAACTTGTTAAATTCAAGTTGTTTTAAGACCCGCCCATGGTTCGCAGACCATGGTATTGTAATGAAGGAAGAGTATAAAAGGAATTCGTAGAAGAGTCATATGTAAGCTAAGTAAGAAGTACATGAATTGAGTCTGAAGATGTTTGTTCTGTACTTGGGCGAAGGGGAAGGCTCCTACAACTGTTTGCGTGGAGACCTTGGTAAGTCTGCAACTGAGTGCGCAGGCCCCTATAGCGATGTGCGCAAGGTTGGAAAGAGTTTGTAACTGAGAATATTAAGTATAAATCGACATATTTTGAAGTGATATCTATGTAACTATGTATTATTGTTTATTTCCAAAGTTGTATTTATGAACTGTTGAATGCATTTAATCGGGAAAAGTACTTAATAGATTCGCGAAGACGTAGATCTGCTTATTTGTCTGATGTTATCCATGTTTAGCGCAATCGGAGAAGGACATAAATCTCTTAATTGTTATTTACTGTAAGTTCTAGGTTTCAAGAGTTAGGGTTCACGATAAAGACCTAGGTCTACAGAAAACACATGTTTTAGCATCCCCTAATACTCCCTCAATTGAGACTGCAGCCTGCGCTATGCAGGTTGTTGCCAAAAGGGCCAGTAGTCTAAGGTTTTGTTGGTTAGTGCAGCTAACTCTGAACCTAGGTCCAAGCCCCATCAAGCCAACACCCCTCCTGGGCTATGTCTTCAGGCCCTGCTCATAAGGTTAGGTCGCTTTATTGATCTCACTACAAGGTGAGTACACCAATAATCTTTCTCTCTTTAGATTTAAGTTGGCGATGGAGTGGCAATGTTTCCCTTCAGGAAAAATCCTCCTACAGATAACTCTCACACTTGAACTAACTCGATTCTACAAAGAGGCGATTGCGCCAAAACAATGAGGACTAAGCACCAAAGGTCCTCGTACTCAAACTCGAGATCAAAAAAGCAATAATATTTTGGCTTCAAAAAGTCTCTTTACATCAAATCCACCATTCTGGACTGTGATCATAGGCATCAATGGCTACTGTCAGAAGATAGGCCTCGATCTCAGCTTCCCAGTGCAACTTACAAATCTCAAAAAGGCCCAATATTGGCCAAGTTATGCCTCCAAAGGCATATTACAAGCACCAATAACACAAATTCAAGTTGCTCTTCTCACAACTCCTCCGCTCTGGTGTGATGGAAAATTATTTTTATAACCCACGGGCAAGTCTTGAGGTCAAACTTGTGGACCTCCCGGGATTAGATTTGGCTATGCAAATCAATTCCTTTTGATTTGAGCACAACTACATTTCAAATATGGTATAAGGTTTATATCAAACTTAGTAATTCGAATAAATCAAATGCAACCATATTACAAATATGGTATGAAACCATATCATATAGTTTTAAAAAAGTGTTTGTATGGTTGAAAACCATTGGACCGGCGGATTCATATACCATATATAACCCAAAGTTTTATCATAAGACTTTGGCAGTGAATCAATATTCAACCCCTGTCACATTTGCTATAACAACAAACTGTGGCATAACACTTTGGCATATGGTTGATGCCCGCCATTTGGTGGAGCCTCCACGCCACGGTGTTCTACCGATCGTATCATATCTTTTAACCAGTGGTGGCATTAAACATCCACCCGTGGTATTAGTTGTTATCCATATGATTAAACATAGCTTGAATATAACATATGTTTGGAGCGGTGATACATATGCTAAATTTGGAACAACGTATACGGTGGTTCGGTCTTGCTGAGTTGGAGACTTCAGTTAAAACAACCTTTGTAATTATTCTGGCGGTGATGCCAACTCTGTGCCATGTTTTGACTCCCGTGCCAACTGTGGTAATACTCGACCTGCACCAAGTTTAGAATGGAGGCTTTGATATGTCGTTTGGTAGTGCCAATAATACAACCAAGGGTTTGGTGGGGCCGCCAGATGTGGTAGGCTCTGCCAAACCTACCCCTAATTGCAATTTAAACAAGCTTTAAAATAATACAAGTGCGCCAATGTTAATAAAACATTACCGTGGGCTAACGGTAAAGTTTTGTAATGCGATGTTGGAGGTCACAGGTTCAAGCCTGACCTTTGGAGTTTGACCTGCTGCTGAGTTTGACTTTGACTGCCATGTGTCTTGCTATGAGACTCCTACTTGGCCTACTTTGGCCCCTTTTTTGCATGTTGGAGAAAAACTTCAGAGTGCATTTTATCCCTCATACGGAGGCCATTTCACAAACCGAAAATACCATTGGAATCAGTGCAATGAGCTCTTTGACTTGGCACTAGTCTCGTGAGATTATGAGACTGTTGACTTTGACTTTTTTCCCAACTTGACTTGAACTTTGAATTTGCATAACTTCTTAGTACGAAGTCAGATTTCAGTCGTTCAAGTTGTGTTAGATTTAGAACAATGATATCTACGCAATGAGCTTAGGTACAAATTCATCTAAGAACTATAAAATTTGGACCATTTGGAGGATTTGTTGTTATCTATGACCATCCTGGTCTCACAACATTACATAGCCAATATGACTAGACCCAATCAAGATCCATCTGGATCATACCTCCCAACTAAAAGACTTTTAGTCCTCCAAAAGTTTATTCCAATAAGGAATTTATTACATCAATCATCAGTACATAAACAATCTAGACCTTATTACAAACTCAACTAGACTTACTGATGCGATGACAATCACAGACACACAATTGAAAATTATACATAAGGCATGAAATATGTCCAGTTCCAAGTTAGCGACTTTTTTGGAGACTTACAATCTTCCTTGCCAGTTCTCATTGCTTCCCCTTATCCTGACTATGTTGTTGTCGATTCACCTGGTAGCATTGGACATGTGATATTTGAATGTCTTTTCAACTTACATTGTGAACAAACTCTCTCTCCTAAGTCTGTATTGGTCGTCTTCTTGCTTGATCTCTCTGAGCTCTATTTTGACTGTGTTGAGTCCTTCCCTGATTGTATCAAAGTCTTTCCCAGACTTTTCTTTACTTCTAGTGTTATGTCTTCCTTCCACAGAATACTCCTTGTAGCATGCACCTTTTTACTATAAGCTTTATGCTTCCAGCATTTATCTACACAATGGTTGTTACTTCCACAGAAAGTACATGGATAAGTCTTTTTAACAATCTTCATAATAAAATTTTGATTAAAAGACTTACCTTCTGAATCACTACTAGAATGACTCATCTGCTTACCTTTACGATCCTACAGCTTTTTTAACATTTGCTCAGGATGTAATGACCAACACCGGTCTACTATGTGATCTTTCTTTCCAGAATAGTCACATGTTGATTGGTCAAATCCCAATCCTTCATATTGGGGTCTTTCCTGAACTAATATTGGCTAGAGTTTGCCTTGACCATGCTTACCAAGGCCTTTACCTTGCTGATATCCCATTCTGTTCATAAAATTCATACTAATTCCTTGGGTATGTTTCTCGAAAGCTCCAATATCATGATTGCTTGAAGCCTCTTCCTTCTCTATTTCTGAATCAATTTCCTAAGATGCCAGTACATAAGAAAGTTCCCCAGAAGGTGAGGAAAAAGTACCAATCGCTTCTTCCACTAACTGTGCTTTTGGAGTAGCGGCTGGATATGAGATTTCTTCATCTGACTGATGAAGTGGATATACTTCATTGTCTCCAATTATGGGGGGGACTTCGATCTGAGAGACATCCCCTCTTTTGATTTCCCTCCATGGCTTCAATCCTCGCTTGCAGTATTTGTTTTTCTTCTTGCAATGCTTTCACCATGCGTCGTAATGCAACATTCTCCTACTGATATTGCTAATTGAATTCTTCCAATTCTTGCAACCGAATTTGCTTCGTGCTTTTATCCATACTTGCAATTTGGTCAGAACCTGCTCTGATACAAAAAATGATATGCAAATGTGTGATCATCCTCTAACACTTTGCAAGCTTTTAGAATTTTGTCTTTAGTTCATAATTTATTCACATATGAATAATCAATTTTTAATGAAATTAGATATGGAAAATATTCAAAGCATATAAATGACAATAAGCAAGAGACGCAAACAGTTGATGACGGAGTTCACCCCTCCTAGGCTACGTCTCGAGCCCTGCTCAAAAGGCTAGGTCACTTTATTGATCTAGATGCAAAGTGAGTACATCAATAATATTTGTCTCTTTAGATTCAAGCTGATGATGGAGTGGCAATGTTTCCCTTCAGGAAACATCCTCCTACAGAGAACTCTCACCCTTGAACTGACTCAATTCTACAAAGAGGCGATCGTGCCAAGACAACAAGGACTAAGCAACAAAGGTCCTCGTACTCAAACTTGAGATCAAAAAAGCAATAATATGCCAGCTTCAAAAAGTCTCTTTACATCAAATTCACCATTTTGGATTGTGCTCATAGGCATCAATGGATATTTTCAGAAGATAGGTCTCGATCTCAGCTTCCCAATGCAACTTACAGATCTCAAAAAGGCCCAATATTGGCCAAGTTATGCCTCCAAAGGCATATTACAGGCACCAATAACACAAATTCGCGCTGCTCTCCTCACAACTCCTCTACTCTGGTGTAACGGACAATTCTTTTTGTAACCCACGAGCAGGTTCTGGGGTCAAACCCGCGAACCTCCAGGGATTAGGTTTGGCTATACAAAGCAAGTAGTTTTGATTTGGGCGCAACTACATTTCAAATATGGTATAAGGTTTATATCAAAATTAGCAATTTGAATAAATCGAATGCAACCATATTACAAATATGGTATGTTAGCTTGATGGGGCCTGACCTAGGTTCAACGTTATTTGCGCCAACCAGCAAAACCCTAACTACTAGCCCTTTCAGAAACAACCTGCGTAGCGCAGGTTGTAGTCTCAAACGAAGTAGTATTGGGGGATGTTAGAACCGAGTTTCTACATCTAGATGCCTGTGTGATGTGTTCTTCCAGTTCTTATGGCTTAGATCTACCGTCATACACCTTTAACCTTTCCCAATAGATAACTACTGAAAATCTATCTAAACAACTTCCAGATCTTCGCAAAGGTTCCTAATTATACTTACCATGCCTAAATATTACATTTCTTCTACTTTCGTGCAGTAAACAAGCATTAATTCATGTAAATCATAACACATAGCGAAGATACATAAACTTTGCAGAAGTAAATAATAAGACACAGATGCACCAGATTCAACTCAAAACAGTCTTTATTAAGTATAATCATTCAATTACAGTCTTCTTTTCCCTGCACACTCAGCTGCATGGGCCCGCACACTTAGCCTGCAGACTTATCAAGGTCTCTATGCACTCATCTGTAGGAGCCTTCCCCTTTCGCCTAAGTACAGGAAACAAACATTTCCTACCTTAGTATTTTTCCCTTACAATAATTATTTTCTATTAGATACTTTTAAAAACTCCCTATGACTCATCTATATATAGATTTTTCTTTACAATACCATGGTCCACGGACCATGGGCAAGTCTCAAAACCATTCTATCACTTACCCACCTAAGGGACTAAATCCCCTTTGACTCCTACTATCTTCATGCTCTGCTTCCACATTTCACAGATACTTTACATTCATTACAAAAATATATTACAAAATTGACCCAAAACTTGACTCAATTGACCCTAGGGATCCCTTCCCAACAGGCCCCCAACACAAATTGGGTGACTTGCCATCGAGTCGCTCAGCTGGCGTCGTAATATTTCATTGGATTTCGTTGATATCCATCTTCCACACTTGCAAGTCAATAGCTTCTCTGTTGTAGGAACTTCCACCGTGAGGCCCATTGTTTGTTGTGTTTGTTGGATTGTCCTCAACTTCTCTTGTACTACAGAGTAAGTTACCTTGCTTCCTTTGCCCACAGTTGTGTTCTGGCCTTCAAGAAGGCCTATTTTCTCTGCATCTCTTCAATCTGTGTTTGCAGTTGTTTCCCTTCTGTCAAGCGAGCGAAGCGCTTGACTGGCGCCAAAGTGCGCACAACCGCCCTGAGTTTATCAAATTGTTGCTGCTTCTCCAGGATATCTGTTCCAATTTTATGTAGAGTGGGGTCCTCTTGCAGATTCATCCATAATTCCATTGATTGCTTGAAGAGCTCTGTGCATCCCTTGATTTTTGCATCTAATGTGGCCATTCCCTCATTGATGGCTGCTCTACGCTACTCTTGGACTTCTGGCGGAGTGGTTGGTTGCAGCTTTAACTATAATTCAGAGATCTACATCTGTAAATCAAATCATACTTGGTCGATCTCCTCTTTTGATTCTCTAAATGTGTCCACCAACTTTTGAATCTTTTCTACTGATATTGCATCTTCGAGGGTGTTGAATTTCGGCAGTGCATTGCATGCTTGTGTAATGGCTTCCTCCAAGCTCTGGCTTCGCGCAGCTAATTCTTCCTTCTCTCTTAGCGTCTCTACCTTTTATTCGAATATTTGTTCATTTCTCATCTTTGCTTCACTGATGACTCATAGCGCAAGCTGCTCCCTAACCGAGAGCTCGTCTGATACCCCCTAATGTAGTTCGTGGAGGGTCTGAATAGGCAGCACGGCTAGGTTGACACCCACATCCTTGACTTGTGCGAGTTGGGTGTTCGCTTATTCTACCTGTGAGCGTAGTGATCCCTATGGTAATGGTATAACTCTAAGGTCCAAAGTCCTATCTGTCTCTAGTATAGTTTCACTCTCTTGCTGCAGGCTCGCTTGAATCCCACTCGCCTATCCCGCGCTTGCTTGTAGCCATCCTGTTTGAATCTGCAACTCACGCAAATCCTTATGCACGTTCCCCAATGCCTGCTAGTATTGTTGCTTGAATTGTGTCCACAATTCAGTCGTTGTATCGCGGACCTTATCTTCGATCTCATCCAAGTCCCCATAAGTGAGGACCATTGGATCCACATGTGCATGTTTATCATATTTTTGTTTCTTTCTGGGTCCAGAAGTCGTCTCCTTCTAGCACTTTGTTATTGTCATTAGGGGAATCTTGAGCTCTAAAATGGGCATCCTAAAAAAATGTAAAACCAAAATAAACTTTATAAGAACCAATAGGATTCAAGATTATGATGTCAACCATGGGGGATGATTCACCATTTTTGGAGTAAAAAAGTAAAAATTAATAAAATAATAAAACTATTTTTTCAACTCGTATTTTCAACTTATCTCCATAAAGTTTTACCTAAATTTCGAGCAGGATTACTCGTTGGATGCAAAATTAAATTCCTCATCCAAGGAGTGCCCATTTTTCATACATTCGATGGACCCTACTACATGAAAAATGAGAAATACATGAAAAAATGTGATTGCAATCACGCTTTTCATGTATTTCTCATTTTTCGTGTAGTTGGGTCCATCGAAAGTATGTAACATGGGTACTCCGTGGATGAGAAATCAAATTTTGGATCCAATGAGTGTTTCCGCTCGAAATTTGAGTAAACCCATAAGGATATAAGTTGAAAAAATAGTTTTTTTCTTTTTTTCTTCTAAAATTTGATGATGTAATATAATCTTATTTTATTATTTCCACTATTATTTTAAATTTCCTTAGGAGGCCCATTTTAGACCTCAAAATTCCCCTAATGAAAAGGAGTGTTGTGTTCCTTGCCACTGCCTCCTTCAACGTCGGAACCCTCCTTGTCCTCAATGTGCTAAGAAGTCGACTCCTCAACCTCCATTGTGATCTCCTTCGTGGCGTGCTCCTTTTCAGCAACTGCCTTAGCAGTCGCTGCCTTGGCAAAATCTTCCTTCTTTTTCTATGTTGCTTTCTCTCGGGCTGCAGCCTGCTCAACCTCTTTTTGCTTCTGCGTTACGGTAATCTGCACGAAGGAACTCTCTCTACCCTTGCTTGTTCTCGTGCAGAGATCTGTGGGGTGCAGCCACTCCCCTGGTCATTTCCCCATGATTTCCTGCACATCAGCCTCATTTAATAGGTATGACAACTTGTACCATATCTTTTTCAGATCTCTTCATGCGCAAATAGAGACATTGTGAAAATCTGCCTTGAACTCTGCATATGCCTCCAACTGCTTAAATAGGGTTGATTATAGCATCAGCCTCTAGCTGATCACCGTGCAGAGGTCCATATTAACCAATAACCAGAACCTCTTCATTTCCATGACCCTCTCTAGATCCTTTGTCACCCATAGCAAAGCAAACTTCACGGCATCTAGTAAGTTGGCATCCTATGGAGGGCACTGACTGTCTTCTGGCAACCTCCACACGACGAGAACGATCAACAACAGCAGCCAGGCATAATGGAATGCCTTGCCCTTGTCCTATGCTTTGCGACAACTCAACAAAAACTCTTTACACAAATATTGTGCCCAGTTATATTGTACCTCGTTTGAGCATTGGGCAGCAAGTGAAATAATTAGTGTCGGAACCTCGTCTGCACAACACTTTCTCATGACCTTGCAGGCCAAAATATGTGCGGCAAACTGTACCACCTTGTCTATGATTGAGTGGATGGAGTATCCACATGACTTCTTTACTAAGCCAAACTCACTCTTCATCCTATCCATGAGTTGTTTTTCCTTGGTCTTTCCACCAAACTCCTTGGTCGGATCCACCCCTTGGTATGGCAACCTTGTGATACGATGGATTAGCATATCCATGATGGGGATAGGTTCTCCTAACCAGAGACACCCATCATGAACCAACGTGAGAAATTTCTAAATGAAGACCATATTGATAATTGTTCTACTGAAATGGGGTACCCATAACATGTTCATCAACCCAGCCTTTTCAACCCTCGTGACCCATTTCATAGGCTCCAGTCACATGACTTCGGTATCCTCATAGTATATCTTGGGCAAATACTTGTCGGGCGCCAACTATGGGAATTTTTCATGGTCAGCCAAATCCCAGTCTTCCATATTTAGTGCAGGAATGCGCCCTAAGGGCATGCCTTCCAATATCACATTCTCCGGCAACAACAGTGTAGAGACCATAAACTTGACGGTATCTGGGTCTTTTGTAAATTCACTTTTTTTTCCTCAAAGGGATACACTTCAGGAAATTTTTGATAAGTTCACCATCCTCAGCATCCAACTCTTCAACACCTTCACAAAGCTCTTCTTCATCGAGATCCAAGGGTTCATGCAGCTGTTTTGACTTGTCCATATTTCCTTTCTTTCGAATCTCAGTGGGATTCTTCCTCGGCGACTACCTCACCAAAAAAGAATATGGTTTATTTTATTTCTCCTTAGTGGCATATGGCTTAGGCCTAGGCGACCATGGCGTCGTAGGTACAGACGGTGTAGCTTCCATCGCCGACATGACTTCAGCGGCTGCAACTTCAGGGGCAGCGACTTCAGAACTTGTTGCTTCTGCGAGGTTAGTGGTCGTCATTATATCCAAGAAGACCTTGTGGAAGGTTTCAGACATGTTAGCTAGCCCTGAATGTTTAAAAATATCCTCCAATCTTCACGGTTCATAGACTTAAGACAAGAGAACTCACAAGTAATTTTCAGAAGGAAAAGTGTTCTACTACAGGTCAGCCTGCCAGATTTATAAGCGATTTCAAATTCAAATCTGACCATTCCCTCCAAATTCTTACCATAAATGCATTTTCGACAGCAGATTGCCAAATATTTGCAGGATAAATGCAACCTACCCACTCCTCCTAACGGGATTTTGGCCATCCAATCAGCGACAGTGCACCCAATGGTTATTTTTGGACCATGTTGGGTGGCACCAACCTTCATGGCACAACTCCTCCTGGCGCTCTTCTTGCGTCCATCGTGCAACCCCCTCACTTCGATTTTCCACTTTGTGGGCAGTGTAGTTTATAGTCCCGCACTTTGTTGTAGCTAACTAGAGTACTAAGACTATCGTGCCATCATGTAGTCATTGCGCAGGGGCAGGATCCCCTTGATACAACTTCAATCGACTTCCATTGACTCTTCCCAGAAATAATTCCCCATTCAGCTTTGTGAGTTGAACCACGCCACCATCTGTAATTTCCTTGACTACATAGGGTCCCAGCCAATGCATTGAAACTTCCCAGGAAATTTTGTGAATTTGTTATCATAAAGTAACACCAAATCGTTCACCTTGAAGGTGCGCAGCTTAATATGTCGATCATGTCAGGCCTTCTCGCACTCCTTTTGCACCTGTTGGTGAAATCCTGCTGGAAATTGGTCTTCTTCTAATTTCAACAACAGCATGAGGCACTCCTCTATAATCTCGTGATTTGCCATATTAGTCAATGCTACAATCCGCAGACTCGACACAATATACTCCGTGGGCATTACAACTTCTATCCCATAGACCAACCTCAATGGAGTTTGGCCTGTCAACTTTTTACATGTTGTCCTATATGCCCATAGGACCGCTGGTATGCGTACATCCCAATCGTTCCTCTTCGCGTCGCAGACCTTTGTCAATTCATTCTCCAAGATTTTATTGAATGCTTCAACCATACCATTTGCCTGAGGATGATAGGGTATACTCTTTTGATGATAGACCTGAAACTCTTCGCAGTGCTATAGTCTTTCACCTATTGTGCTTCCGCCCATCTTTTCAAATACTTAGTCACAGTAATAATATACCATGCGCCCATCTTTTTCCATGGTGGTTGTATCAGGCCTACAAAGTCAATCGCCCATTTGTCAAAGTCTTGTAATGAAATCTGAGGATTCAAGTGCAGTTCGTCCCTCTGCGATGGCTTCCACGTCTGTTCACAAGCATCGCATGGCCTACAATATGCCTTAGAATCCTTATGCACCGTCGGCCACCATAATCCTACGCACAAAATCTTCTGGGTGGTTGCTTTGCCTACATAGCGTCCTCCTGTTGCTCCTCCATTTGATTTGATGATGATGCTAACTCGTTCAAACTCCAGAACATATCAGCATAGTATTTCATCAATGCCCATCTTATGGAAGTGTCCTACGATCACCGAAAAATCAGTTGCGTGGACCACTAATTCCTTTTTTTGTTGTGTAGAATATCCTTATGGGGATGTGCTAGTAGTTAAAAACTAGATTATATCAGCAAAATGCTCATTTGCGACACTTATAGCAAAGAGTTGCGCATTCAACAACCCTTCTTCCAAACTATTTGGTTCTTCACCTGTCTCAATTCTAGATAGATGATCTGGTCCTGCATTCAATCGTTCGGCCTTCAAAATTACCTCAAAATCATATTCTTGGAATAGCAATAACCACCTACAGATCTTCCCCCCCAACATAGGCTTTTTGACCAGGTACTTGAGAGCAGAGTGATTTGTACATTTTGAAATGTGCGCCTAACAGGCAATGTCAGAATTTCTAGAACGCGTAGATCATCGCTAATCCTTCGCACTCTCTAGTTGAATAGTTCTTCTTGGCCTTTGACAATTTCCAGCTTGCGAAGGCTATAGGATGATTAATTTCTCCTTCTCCTGGCTGGGTCAATACTGCACCCAACGCACTACATGAGGCATCTACATGTACATGAAACTTTTTCTTCTAGTCTGGAAACAATAAAATGGGCGCAGTCACCATCTTTTCCTTTAACACATCCAGACTACGTTGACACTCCTCATCCCAGTAGAAAGTCACGTCCTTCTTCAGTGATTTCTCCATCGGCACATTTATCTGTGCATAAGCTTTAATAAGCTTCCTATAGTAGCCAGTGTGGCCCAGCATTGCGCACATCTGCTTTACATTCTTCGGAGCTTCTAAATTGACAATAATAGCTATCTTCATCAGGTCTACCATTAATCCCTGTTTACATACCACATGGCCTAGAAATATCCCATAAGGCACACAAAAGATACATTTCTTCAGATTCAAAGAAATCTGGTATCTACGACAAGTATCCAACATAAGGCGTAGACTTGCAGCGTGGCGCTTTACCAATCCAAATATAGTCCAGTCATCAAAATACACTTCTAAGAATTTATGGATGAACTCTTTAAACGTTGCAGTTACAACCCTTAAGAAGATCGCGAGCGCATTCTTCAGCCTTAATGGCATTACTATGTACTGGAAGCATCCCCACTCCGTCGCGAAGGTCGTCTTGTTGCAATCCTCTGGCATGATCTTAATCTGATGGTACCTTGAGAACCCATCAATGAACGAATAAGATTCCTGCCCTCCAACATTCTCCAAAACTTCATCCGTGAATGGGGTTGGAAATGGGTCATGAATGCACACATCATTAAGCTTTCTTAGATCTACGCATATCCTAATTTCACCTTGCTGCTTCTTTTCCTGAACAACCGTAGGGCTTACCCAATTAGACTCTTCTACTGTCTCAATGATTCCAGCTTCGAACATTTTTTCCAACTCTTTGTGTACCTTCTCCTTATACTTAGGATTTAGACGGTAAGGTCTCTATTTCACGAGCTTTGTATCGGGCTTTAAGGTGGTCTTCATCACTCCCAAATCCCCTACTATTACATTTAGGTTTGAGAACTTGATAGGAAACAAGTCTTGGTATTTGCGTAATAGTTCCACCACTTTATCAACTGTATCTTCATCACAATAATCACCTATCTTTGCAAACTTAGGCTACATGTCGGACCTAATGTTTACTTGCCTAGTATTTAATGGTTCTGTTATATCAAGGTTCACCGCTTAGGGTCCTTGAACCTCGTGCTACCCCTCGATCTTTGGAATGTTGATCTTCCGTGGATCCTCTTCTTCTTCTTCTACAGTCACATTGTAGCATTCCAATGCATGGCATAGCTGGGTATTCCAATCTGGTTGAACCCATTATGTCAGCTTCAAGCATTTTAAAGTTAGTGGCCTTAATTTCTTGGAGCGCTTCATCAATGCATGCAAATCCATCCTCAAAGCTAAAAGTTAAAAAGAAACTTTCCCTCAAGATATCCCACTAGGTCGTCCCATGGCGTAGCTCCATTTCCAAGTACCAATTCATCATAATAGTATACAGGGTATGACAGAAGATATGCACCCATTCTGGTTGAGGCTCATCTCCCCAAGCTCGAGTCCACCAAGCCAAGTGCTCGTGCGGATCATCCTTTCCGTTGTATTTTTTAGTCATACAGGTATTAACATATCCAAACCTTAGCTTCATCATTCGCTTGTATTCCTTCTAGTCAATGAAGCTATCCTTATGTGTACCCCACCAGCGGGCGGTCATAGCGTGCAGTGCCAACTCGAGTGCTTGGAAATGATGCTCTTCTGGCACCTCCCTTTCAAACTTATCCAAAAATAAACTAACATCGTCTAAGCCATCATAATGTGGAATATTTCTTACCTTCGTGGATACGCACCGTAGTGATTTTGTCATCATATTGCAACGTAGCATGGAAACTTCATGCAATCTATTCTGGCAGTGTTCGATATCTTCATCTGAATCTGAGGTACAAGATCTATCTCTATCCCATGCAATCCACCCATCTGCTGTAGGATTGATCCAATCTTCGTCACGTGCAGTAATCTTGTATATTTGATCCAAGTTATCATCCTCCACATAGTTGCAGACTGGTTCAGTGTAGCGCACTCCTTCAACTGGGTCCAGTGGCACAATAACCCTAAGCACCTTCTTCTTAAATGTCATACTTCGCTTCTTTAGATTAATCACTGCATCCATTTTAAAGGCCCAATCAATTCCTAGTAGCATAGGGTAAGGATTGTTGTCATCCACTATTTCAATTACTTCAAAATCGGCCAGAGCGCTCGCTCCCTCAATATCGACTATTACCCCATACAAGCGCCCCATTGGAATTATTTTATGTTGTTGGCCATGCATAGCTATATAGGAGACCATTGTAGCACAAGTCTCCCCATTCTCTACCACATTTGCTTAGGTAGTATGTTTGCATCAAATCCCAGATCTAAGATTACTTGATCCATTTCATATTCTCCAATCTACACAGTCAGCCTCATCTCACGCCCTGACCACTTCCTATGTTTACACAGTTTCCTTACAGTGCACTATTCTGAAGGAGTCTTAATTTTTCCCTTATAATTATCAATTAGCTCCTGGAGCCCTTCTACCGCATTCTTATCCTGCAACAACTTCATACAAGTTTTTAAAAAAGTAGCCAATAGCGAGAGATCCATGTCTTGTACTTCCCCCTTTTCAGCCGATTTCTCTTGACTCCCTGACGTAGAAACTTCAACAAAATTCTTCTTGACCTCCCTAAAAGTTTCTCTAACTCGATTGAGATCAAATTCGACTTCCTTTTCGACAGCCTTATGCACCCATCCTTCAGCTTCTGGCTTCTTTCCCTTATCTTCTCCTATGGTCATACCATTGCGCGTTATGATATTGATGCTATGATCCTCTTCATGACGCTCTGCCCTCATCATTTGTATATTTTGCGTAGGTTTTTGTGTCTTTTTCTCCTCCATATTGGCAATTAACACTTGGGAATCTTCTATCACATGATCAAACTGTCTATAATATTGAAAAGATGGATGCTTTGGGTTTTCACAGTCACGCGCAAAATGTCTTGCTTCACCACAGTTATAACAAATTATTTGTCCACAACCTCTGCCAACCCCTCCTCCTCTTCCTCTTCCACGACCTTGAAATCCTCCAAGCACTGCACCTGTGCCCTGATCCTGAGGCTGATTTTATGCCTGCATTCGATATGTAGGGATTCACTCCATCACCAATTCATATCTTTGGCAGTTTCGCTCATCATGTCCAACCGATTTATAGAAAGTGCAAAATAATTGTTGTGGTGTCTGAACAAACTAGGTGACAATTATCAATCACGTGCTTCCTAGCTATCTAGCAGATAGTGCACCATAAGGGTACCTCGCGCTCGATCCCACAATGTTTTCAAGCTTCGAAGGCACAGGACCTCCTTCGATCAAATAATTATGTTAAATAGGGAAGCGATCCTTATCATGTCCCTTATCTTTACATTTATGCACCAAACTTCAGTGCGCACCTCGGTCTCAACATCCTTTCCTGTCTTCAAACTCTGTAACTCCATATGCAGACTTACCAGCTACGACTGAATCTGTTGCACTCCAACCTTCATATCCTGCATTGGTGAGGCTTCCAACCTCATTTCAATCTCCACGGCCTCTACTCGCATTCCTATCTTCTGTTGTGATAATGGTAATCTTAGATGTGGAAGGAGGGACGCGATGTACCAATCCCTATGCTAAGAACCCGTGATTGACATGTTAGCCTGTCGTATCAGGCACTTCAAACTCTAATCGAAATCCCACGCGAACTCATTTACCCTCTGTTGTATCTCCTTAAACTATGTTACAGACTGCACCTGAGACTTAGGCTTCTTAAATTCATTATTCAATGCCTATTGAATCTCTGCCATCATCGCGCCATATCTATCTTGACAGAATTTGATATAATAAGTCAGCACCCTATCCTGCAACACTGTGACCAACTACGCTTTCTTTATATTATCATCAGTAATCTGCTGCATTGTCCACGCAACACTTGCAATGAACCAGAATTGTTCGGGGTCTTCGCTTCCTACCCATTTAAGGGTTGGCATCTTCATTGTGCTTGCCATGTTGAATGGTTGATGCAGAGGTGGGGGTGTAGGTATAGGTGTATGTGGCGTAGGTGGAAGTGGAGGTAGAGTGGATGGAAGAGGTATCCCTACGACACCCTGACTTACCAAATGCAACACACTTCGTTGTGTACTCAGAATAGTTCCTTCGTCATCGTTGGAAGAGGATCCTAATAACGGACTGTATTCAGAGCTTGATTCTTTGTTCCTTCTGAAGGGTTTTCCACTTCGCGTAGTCCCAAACATCAAGGTAATGGCATAACCCTTTTTTCACACAATAACATCTTAATACAAGTTTTCAGATATTTTAAATACTTACCTCGCGGTCCCTTGAAGAACCTATGCTCTGCTTTGCTATAATCGATGGTCATATCAATCGCGAGCTGAGTGACGAATCCTCCTAAAATACGATCAATCCAATGATCAACAGCCTGCACGGTGTTATTTTATGAAGCTTCCAGGCACTTCACTAGCTCTGGAGTCCACACAATAAGGTTGTTAAGCCTCCATGTACCCTAACTATTGATCTAGGTGGATATTGGTGGTCACCTGCCAATTCCACTTGGATCCCCACCATTTCTTCTTTCAGTTTTTCAGTTTCCTTAATTGTAGCACAGTTTACCATTTTTAGCAGTTTTTCAGGTCCTAAACTTCCAGAGCCGTTTTGAGGCCCTAAACGACATTTTTTGGGAAATCCACCGCCAATGATTTTTTGCCTAAAATCATCTTTTGCGTTGTAGCCCTCGAAGAGATCATTCCAACGACTATCATGCGCGTCAAACGGAGATAATATGACGAAATCGCGACCCCAGGAAGTTGGCTGTCCAAGTCACCCCAACGGGGCCCATAAACTCTTGGTGTTACATCTCCTCGGATTAGGGTTTTGGTTGTTTAGGGTTTTCTCTTATTGTTTCAATAATAACAAGGCCCTTAAGCCTCATCGTAACGCAATTCAGAGGCATGTAACCGCCACATCCTTCTCAGAGATAAGCTACCATCGCCCTAGCTGGTTTATTTCCATTTCTGTTTGTAAGCATATTTTAGTATTTTACATTAATGAAA
>APFE030660775.1:0-56237 GCA_000404065.3 Pinus taeda | reverse complement strand
TTTCCATGGATTTTATTACGGGCTTACCTAGGACAAAGAAAAACAACGATTCCATTATGGTAGTAGTGGACAAATTGAGTAAGGCTGCACATTTTATAGCAGTGCAATCTACCTACAGAGCTGCACAAATCGCTCACGTTTTTATGCAGAATGTGTTCAGATTGCATGGCCTTCCGAAAACAATAATTTCGGATCAGGATGTGAAATTCACATCAGTGTTCTGGAAGACACTGTTTGCAGATTTAGGTACTCAGCTGAATTTTAGCACCGCATACCATCCGCAAACTGATGGACAGACGGAACGAGTAAATCAAGTAGTTGAAGACATGCTAAGGGCTTACGTCATGCAACAACCCACACGATGGGAGGAATATTTACATTTGGTGGAATTTGCGTATAACAATGGTTATCACACTTCAACGCAAATGAGTCCATTTGAGGTTATGTATGGCCGAAAATGCCGTACACCTTCCAGCTGGGGAGGACCTGAAGATAAATTAAGTCTAGGACCTGACATGCTTAAAGAGATGGAGGATATGGTAAAGAGAGTACGTGTTAATCTGAAGACAGCTCAGGATAGACAAAAGAATTTCGCTGATCGGAAAAGGAGATTTAAGGAATATCAGGTTGGGGATCATGTATATGTTTGAATTCAGGCCAAAAGAAGTACCTTACAGTGGGCTGGTTGCACTAAATTAGCACCTAGATATTGTGGACCTTTTCATATTAGCAAGGGTCGGACCAGTAGCATATCAGCTGGCCTTGCCAAGTCACATCCGGGTCCATAATGTGTTCCATGTTTCAGTCCTAAAAAAGTATGTGTATGACCCTAAGCATGTAATCCGATGGCAAGATATATAGGTGGGTTATTATTATAATAAAGATTTAATGAAAAACCTATTAGAAAGAAAAACTAATTCAGAATGTGTGTATTGCAGGTCGAACCGGAAGGAGAAGTACTGGTCGAACCGCTGAGCATTCTCGACCAGAGAGAAGTGCAGCTGCGGAAACGAGTTATTACCCAAGTTAAGGTACAATGGCGGCATTTTGGGCCCGAAGAGGCCACTTGGGAAGACCAGGAACTGATGAGGAAGACCTATCCAGACCTGTTTGCGACTGTAAGACACCGAGACGGTGTCCAATCTCAGGGGGAGGAGATGTAATGACTAAGCAGTCATATGAACAATTTTATAAATTACCATGTTAGGTAAATGTAGAAACAGAAAAATTATTACTTTATTAATATTGAAATGTTATTTATTCAAAATGGTGAATTAAGTAATATGGTAAATAACTTTGTGAGGAAAAGTTATTACTTCCTCTTGCTTAATTAAAAGAAACAGTTGCCAGCAAAGAAGGGCAACCCTAACTACTTTTCTTACCATAGAAATGGAAAAGAAAAAGAAGCCTGGGTTGTTGATGAACAGGCAGGAAAAGAATAGAGACGGAAGCAAGAAGGAAAGGGTACTATGTCTGGTGAGGATCAGATAGTACCAGCACTGTGGTGCATAGTACTGCACAGCTGATTAGTGTGCATCACCTTGCAGAAGGCAAAGGCCTGCAAGTGAGCTTGGGGGAGAGAATCAAGTCTATACGACTGATCTCGTGGATGGGAGGTTAACAAGTTGTTTATGAGTTTTATATTTGAAGAGGACACGGTACAGGTAAGTGAAATGTGACTACCGTATTATTATAGAAATCTTCTCTTTTCTAGAACAGTTATTTAGTTATCTGTAGCAAAAAGGCATTGCTATTCATCTTTACAGACTATTAGTTATCTGTGAAGTAAAACTTTATTATTCTTCTGGAAAGAAAAACCTTAGTACAAATCTGTAGGTTTATGGTCTACTGTAAATGAACGAATAATATAAGCTGAACAGGTAGTATATTACGGTCCTTAATGATTAAATTATTAGATATGCTACCGTTCGCCCTACTCGTAGATGAAATACGAAGGAAATGAACAGTTAAGAACCGGTGCTTTATTGACCATAAACCAAGAATGAATTACATGATATATTTTATAACCATGTTAGCATAGTTCAAATCAGACGAGTAATACAGTCTTTCAGACACAACAACACTTGGGAAAGCAAACTGTGAGATACATAGTACAGACAATCATCATAATGTAGTACAAATAACAGAGTCATCTTGCTAATAATCAAGGCCGAGGGATGTACGGGTCTCGCAACGCTCCAGTGCTCACCATGAGGGTTTAAGAGACTGGTATAGCATCACAAGGCTCATCCCAGATAAAATCAACGGAGTCTACCGTAATGGGAAATTGACGGTGACCGCATGGTAAAAAAAAATAAGCGACCCATATACAATTAGGAACCATGTATTATACATTGAACAATTAAATATTTATGAAACTCTGTCCTAACTGTGGAAAGAAATATATACACATCAACACAATGTCGTGAGTTATCTTTTGGCAGGGCCGACAGCGAGATAGACTTAAATCTTTAATAAGTGCCAATTGACGAAGGCATTCTACAGGAAAAACCAACACATCGAAGAACTAGAAATACATTCTAAACGATAACCAGAAACATACTTTAAACAAAAATCAGAATAGGAATGCGTTTTCTCGAAATACAGAAATAGAGATATATTTCTTAAAGAAAACGATAGCAGAAGTACATTTCTGAGAATGAGTCAACCCAAAACAGTAACTGCTACGGCAGAGTGTGAACCTCATAAGCTTACATTTAACCCGACAAACAAATAACCCCAGCCTGTGCAAATCTCAGATTATAGCCGGAATAAATATTAAAATTTATACAGAACAGAGTATTCAAACGGTAAATAATAATCGTGCAAGCCATTACGGGACTGGAGCCGAACATGACATATATCATTGTACAAATAACGCTATAAGAGGGTAAGCCGACTGGCTAAGCCCCGATAACATGAACAGGAAACTTGTTCATAACAGATCCAGTAACCCCGAGAGGATTTGAAAGGGTTCAGGTCATAAAACCCTGAATCAACTACCAGAAGTGACAAGGTAACAAAAACAAAGGTAAAACCCTCCATGACCGGGACTCATTGTCGAAGACTTCACAACTCGGACCAGCCAAAAGGAAGCACGATAAGACTCCTGGTAGAAAGGAAATCATATTCAGCCAGCGAGCCTAATAAAAAGGAATTGAAGACCATAGTTGTGAGACTTACCTGTAAGGCGCAGAGAAAACTGGAAGTGCGGGGAGCCGTTCATCACCATACCCTCGCGTTCCATACCCTGAAACTTTTACAACATTAACCGAGTAGTTAAGGTTTGATAAACATAAGACTAGAAAGTAAATTACACTGATTGAATTTAAAGGAAGAACCGCCATTACCTTCAGGCGAGTAACAGACGAATAAAACCCCAGCCATTTTCTGCAGATAGATAGCAGCGTCGATCGCACTCAAGGCAGGTCACAATACAGAGAAGCTGAAGGTATGTACACCGTGAGCGAGGAGCCGAGTTGAGGTGGCCCTGGCATAATCGCAGAGGAGACCCGAGCCGATAGGCTCTGTTTGTAGTCATCACGCAAAAGCCGAAGTAACCCTAGCCAACTCCTTTTATTCCAGACCAAGCCATCACCACCGTTGATCTTCAGGATGAAATCCTGGGCGTCCAATTCATGGCGTGATCCCGAGGGTTTACAGGCGGGCTGAAACATTTAATATCCCAGCTACCGTGGCTCCACATTCGAGAGCTGTATCAGTTCCGGACAGCAAGTGGATTCGTATCAGAGTGTGGACATTCAAACCACTGGTTAGCCTTAAACTCCAGAGCCAAGTGGCGGCGTAAATGTCAGGGCGATATAACACCATGTCAGCCCAAGATCACTATGGATTCGCGTGTATTGCCACCATATATGTATATATTAATGTAATGCCACCATATATGTATATATTAATTTATGGACCGATTAATGAGTCATAACCAGTTAATATGTAGACCGTCCATACATTGTAGTAGCACATAGGGTTAAAGAACGAAAACATGTAGGGTTAATTCCAAGGTAATTAAATTTTTTGTGTTACTATGTAGGAGTGGTGACAAGCTCAAAACAATGTTTATTAAGTATAATCATTCAATTGCAGTCTTCTTTCCCCTACGCACTCAAGCAGGGGCCCACGCACTTAGCCTGCGGACTTACTAAGGTCTCCATGCACTCAGCTGCAAGAGCCTTCCCCTTTCGCTTAAGTATAGGAAACAGACCTTTCCTACCTTAGTATCTTGCCCTTATAATAATTATTTTCTATTATATACGTTTTTAGACTCGCTATGACTCATCTATATATAGAATTTGCTTTACAATACCATGGTCTGCAGCCCATGGGCGGGTCTCAAAACCATTCTATCACTTACCCACCTAAGGGACTACAACCCCTTTGACTCCTACCAGCTTCACGCTCCACTTCCACATTTCGCGAGACTTTACATTCGTTAAAAAATATATATTACAAAATTGACCCAAAACTTGACTCAACTAACCCTAGGGATCCCTTCCCAACATGGTATGAAACCATATCATATAGTTTTAACAAGATGTTTTTATGGTTGAAAACTATTGGACTGGTAGATTCATATACCATATATAACCCAAAGTTTTATCACAAGACTTCGACAGTGAATCAATATTCAACCTTTGTCACATTTTTCATAACAACAAACCATGGCATAACAATTTGGCATATGGTTGATGCACACCAATTGGTGGAGCCTTCGCGCCATGGTGTTGTGCCAACCGTAGCATATCTTTGAACCGACAGTGGCATTAAACATCGACCCGTGGAATTAGTTGTTATACATATGATTAAACATAGCCCGAAAATAACATATGTTTGGAGCAGTGATATATATGCTAACTTTGGAACAACGTATATCATATAGTTTCAATGGCAGTTCGGTCCTACTGAGTTGGAGACTACAGTTAAAATAACCTTTGTAATTATTCCAATGGTGATGCCAAATCCGTGCCATGTTTGGACTCTTGTGCCAACTATGGTAATAATTGACCCATGCCAAGTTTAGAATGAAGGCTTTGATATGTCATTTGGTAGCTACGATAATACAAGAAAGGGTTTGGCGAGGCCGTTGGAGGTGGCAAGCTCCACCAACCCTACCCCCAATTGCAATTTAAATAAGCTTTAAAATAATACAACTGCGCCAATGTTAATAAAACATTACCGCAAGCTAATGGTAAGGTTTTGTAATGCGATGTTGGAGGTCACGGGTTCGAGCCCGACCTTTAGATTTTGACTTGCTGTTGAGTTTGAATTTGACCACCACATGTCCTACTGTGAGACTACCACTTAGCCCACTCTCGCCCCCTTTTTTGCTTGTTGGAGAAAAACTTCAGAGTGCATTTTCTCCCTCATATGGAGGCCATTTGGAAAACTGAAAATACCATCAGAATCAGTGCGACGAGCTCTTCGACTTGGAACTGGTCTCGTGAGCTTCTAATACTATTGACTTTGAGCAATTGACTTTGACTTTTTGACCAACTTGACCTAAACTTTGACTATGAATAAATTCTTCGTACGAAGTTAGATTTTAGTCGTTCAAATTGTGTTAGATTCAGAACGACAATATCTACACAATCATCTTGGGTTCAACTACATTGGGAACTATAAAATTTGGAGCATTTAGAGGATTTTTTTCTAACTATGACCATCCTGGTCTCAAAACATTACATAACCAATATGACTAGACTCAATCAAGATCCATCTAGATCAAATAGGCTTTTGGAAATCCCTAGAGGATAAATGAGTAGTTAAGGAAAACAAAGATGGGATTAAATAAGGAAAAGTTTGAGATTTAGCAGCAACTTCCTAAAGTTCCTTGACTCTTTGTTCTAGTTTCTAAAATTGAGACCAAATCTCAAAATCTTGTGGTAATAGCTCTACCTCTAGGATAGAGGGTTGAGGAGTGAAGGTCTTAAGATCTGAGTGATCAAGAACCATATATGATAGACTACTTTTAGACTTATTTCTGATTAAATTACTTTCAAATATAATATCTAACACCAAGTTGTCAAAAGCTTCAAGCTTTGCAGGTAGAGAAAAATATCTTTCTAAATTGACTGTACTTGTTTCCTTAGGACATTTTTTCCTAAGTAACTTTTATGGGCTTGAAAAAATCTGAGGTGGATTCAGATTAGGGTTCCTCTGAGTATAAACGCATGTATGAGCTAGATCTTTTTCAATAAGAACCCTTCATATTGTAATGTGGAGTCGCCATAATAAACATCTTACAGTGAAACTAATATACAAATATTTATTTTTCCTCAGAGATTTGATCTTCAACAATCAAATCGTTTGGGGAAAAAATATGCTTCTCATTCCTCGACAACGGTGCCAAAATGTTATCACTTAAAGGAAACTTGGCTGCGGCAAAACCTCCAAGGTAACCTCGAACCTCTTTTAGGCTGAAAGCTACCCCTTCAACTCGGAGAGGGATCTCTCCCTAAAACACAACTACTAGAAGGTCTCTATAGTAGAAGGTTTCGCCTTTAAAATTCTATGGCGAGATTTAGTTCATAGGATAAAATTTGGTTGGGTTGCTTACAAAACACACCATTGGGCATGGAGTCCAGTTCTAACAAGTAATGCTACATCTCTAATGAGCATGATACAAAAAACATGATAGCAGCAAATCCTTTGACAAATTGAGAGTTTGGAAGAAAAGAACTAAAGTGAGACAAAATTATAGTTGATTGGAGTAACAAATACTAATGGCTGATAAATACGAGAAAGGAGCATCAATGAATCCTAATCTCATATACTAACATTTTTCAGACATGAAGAAAATTTTTTATAACAAAGAGAAAACCGACAGGGAACTATAACACATGAATTTCCTATAAAATGCTCATAAAAAACTGTAATATATTTAAGACTGCTCAAATATACCAAAATGAAAATGTTTTCAGTAAAATCCAACCTTTCTTCATTCCTCTAAAAGTATCTTTATAGACCTTACATCAACTGATTACAAAATAATATTACATCAACTGATTACAAAATAATAGTCTTCATATTAATTACAGTAATTAAAAAATATCTAAATATCTACAAGTTCATGTATGTGAATAAAATGTTAAATACATTCATTTTTTTCCTAAAAATATATGCTGGAAAATATGATGATATATAGGTTAAGTGAAATATCTTTCAAACTATCTTCCTTGAAAATAGAAACAAATACCTAACTAATATCACAGCATCCTAGCTGGAAAAACAGGATCGATTTTCCACCAAAACTGCCTTTCTGTTGATCTTTTCTTTCATTTGGATCTCCTGGTGAAAATCAATGATATTGTCATTGTCAGCTTCCTTGGTTTTCTGAATTGTATCTTTCACTAACAGATTGGCCGTCAACATTTCTTTTCTACCTATTCCAAAAACGCTGACGATGGGAATGTCAACATTTTCTCCTATCAAAATTTTGTTGACAACGCAGATGTCATCCCTCCTTATTTCTTTCAAAATCACTGACAGTCGAAATTTCGACTCTCACTCCTAAATCATATTCTATTAGCAAAGATACAGTTTCGTTCCAAAATAGCTGATAGTGGAACTGTCAATGTCATCCAAATCGAACGATGGGAATGTCAGCTTCCCAACTATTATGCTGTATGCAAAAAACTATTAGGTTGGTTGTCAACGATAAAACAAATACCCCTGGTTTGTGAAATAGATAGTCAACATTTTTAGTTTTCTTCCCCAAATCTCCTAGTTGTGGGTACTAGTTGCCCTGAGAAGTACATCCACCTTCTCTAGTCTTTGCTTCTTGCTCTGCCTTGCCTCCAGAGGACCCTTCCTTTTTGTTTCTTTGTCTTTGATCCTCTTAGAGAATGCAACCTTCTTCCTATAGATGATAAGGTCCTTCAGTGGCACATTGTCATCAATCACCTCTTTGGCCAACTCTGGGTTATTTCTTATTTTAATTTTATATATTAGTTTATTTGTTGGCCTTGTATGGAGCATTTTGCCACCTTTAAAAACTTCAAACAATGTGTCCTCCTCTTGGGTCTCAACCTCGACCTCCTTTGCCTTTAACCATTTCTAGTTTAGTTGTGTTTGTAGGGGAGGCTTTAACAGGTAGACTAACAACCTAGGGAGGACCAATATCAGCAGGTAGGTTTACAAGAGATGCAGGGTCTGGCTTACTGAGCCTGGCACTTTTTCTCTTGTAGACTTTTGGGATTTTAGGGCTAGAGGATGTAGATGGGACCTCTAGGTTTTTCTAGATGGGAGTTGGCTCAACAGGGGCTTTTCCTTCGGTATTTTTCCTTTTTTTAGTGGTTTTTGGTCTTCCTCTTTGTCTTTTAAGGGGTTGAGCTTGAAAACCTCCCCAAAAAAGAAAGTGGTTCCAAGTCCTCTCTGCCCTGGCTATCTGGGTTTCAATTATAAGTATGATCAGGGATTTTTGATATATGAAATGATAGGAGGGGTCTGTTTGAGCCTTGAACCTAGATTCCATATGCCTAAGACTTTCTAGTAGATAAAAACGAGGATTAATTCTAATTTGACCAGCTAAATGTGCAAGGAAGTAGAAGTTATAGAGATTTACCTAATTGAATCTCCCTTCGCAAGTGAAGTATTGCTAAAAGTGGCGAAGAGGCGGCATGCCATTTGTCCTGTAACCATTCTTTCTAAACTTCGTCCCTCTAGTTCTGACCCTTAAACTCGTCTTTCAAAAAGAAAGGGACATCAATCCCTACCAACACGTGACTGTAAAAAATCCATTCTCCATCTACTAGTGAGGTTGTGGCCTCAACAATTAACTTCTCTATAACTGTAAATGACAGACCCCCAACCTCCACGCGATTTCCATCAAATCCCTCAGCAAAATATCGAGCCATTATATCATGGTAGTCGGTGCAACAATGGAAAAACTCACTCCAACTGACTTGCTAAAACTGTTTCTGGATTTCGGGATATATGTCTAACAAACCTAGCCCTTTGGCTTAGAACAATTTGATTTACCTCCTTTTCCCATTGTGTTGTGTGGCCTTCCCAAGATTTGATCCTGAATCCTTGTGAGTAAGACAGGTTCAACAATGCCAAGTGTGACTATCTCCAAACTGAAAACAAAAATTACTAACTGGACATGGTAAAATATCTTCACATGCGGAACGGAATATTACAGCTATGCAGGTGAATGATTATAGAGTAGAAGTAATAATTATGAACGGGGTTCTTATCACATGGTAAAAGCATTACAATAATATTTACTCATAGCAGGGTTGAGAAAACTTATTAACCAAAACTTTTTACCCCTTCAAGCCGGATAGAGACGGTTTCAATGATATCGTTGACGCTAACGTGGCCAACATAATCACAACCTTTAAATTTAAAATTTGGTTTTGGCGCTAATGGTTGGCCTGTTAGTCAAAATGGAATTCCTGATGAGCTCATTGTTTATCTTATTCCTTCAACAAACTATATCGGATCACTAAAACATTGATATCCCCGCTATCAATAATTTCCCTGTTTATTACATCAAACGTGATGACACTGAAACTATCAACCTTTTCTAAAAAAACCTTTAAAAACAAAGTTTAATGTGATAACATATGGCTCCACATGGATGTTGTCAATCCATGATGGCAGCAAGAACCCCATAGACCAGTTGCCTCATCCATTACAAATACTAGTTTCAAAACAAAATGTTCACTGACTCAGAAAAATAACTTCATCTTCTAAGAGATGATCTTTTACAAACTATGAACTTGAAAACATATAACTGTCTCTAAAAACAACTTTATTTTTTGATGAATATCAGCGGAACCTCAGGGCCCTCACTTCGGGCTTCAAGTTCCTTAGAATTTTCATCAACACTTACGAAATATTTACAAAATATATGGATATGTATAATGAAACCTGGAAATCATTCTTTGTTTAGGAGATATAATGTTTCAAGAAATGTCCATTGATAGGACCTCCAAGCAATAATTCTCCTTGCAAATCTTCTAGGATGAAACTATACTTACCACAGAAAGTTGCAATTTTGTATGGCCTTTTCCAAATGTTCTCAAACTTCCCATGCTTACCCTTATCCTTAATTCGGGCATCCCATTTTAAGACTAATTCTTGGCATTTAAAGTCATATTCTTTAGTTTTCTTGTCAAAAACTTTCTTAATCTGATCTTGTACTTCCTAAGATTTTTCATACACTCCCTCTTTGGCTTCTTGCACCTTAATTAGTTGATTTATCCTCCTCTGTAGATGATTTGGTTCTTCTCATAATTCTTGCAAATATTTCATACCAAACATTCCAATTGAAATAGGAAGCATTACGTTGACACGGTATACTAAATGGAAAGGAGAAGTGTTGATTAACCTCTTAGTATTAACTCTATCTTCCCATAAGGCAAACTTGAGTTTTGTATGCCAAGCCTTCTTGTTGTCTTCTAACAATTTTTTAATGATTATGATCAAACTCTTATTTGAGGACTCTGCCATTCCATTACCTTGAGGGTAACAAGTTGTGGAATAACTAAGCTTGATATGGTAATCTTCGCATTATTTTACTAGTCTCTTAGATTTAAAACACTGTGCATTATCAATAATAATTCTCTTTGGACAACCAAACCTAGAAAGAATATTTTCTAAGAATTGAGTAACCACAAGATCAATAGCTTGCATGCTTGGAAGTGCCTCAATCCATTTTTTGAAGTAATTTGTCCTTGTTAAGATCCATATGTGTTGTGTTGACGATGTCGGATGAATTTCACCTATAAAGTGAAGGCCCCATTGCTGAAAAGATGCCTCCACGGAGATAGGTTTCAAAGGCAAAGACATTAGTTTTGACTTACCCTCAAGCAACTGACATTTATGACAGACTGCTACTTCTTTTCTAACATCCAAAAATAAAGTAGGCCAATAAAATCGATCTCTTAAGATTTTATCTATTGTGGCCTTCTAGTGATGATGTCCTCCACAGGCTCCTTCATGAAAGTCTTTACTTAGTTTCTTGGCTTTGTCTTCTAATAGGCAGTTCAATAAAATACCCTAAGAGTCCTTCCAATACAAATAACCATTTAAAAGACATTACTTAACATATTTTAATCTAAAAAATCTAGCTTGTGCCTTATCTATTCCTGGTGGTACTTGTAAATTCTGTAGAATGTAAACAACATCAGCATACCGTAAACATTGTTTGAAATAATTTTCTACTTTAACCACTGATTCTTCACCCGACAGATTTGATAATTCAAGAATAGAATTTATACCAAAAGTATCAATATTTGTTTCAGACATTAATCTAGTTAGACCCTGTCCTTTAATTAACTTGGTAGGCTTCATTTCCAAGTCAAACTCTAACATCTTAGCAAACCATGTCCCTCATCGTAGCAATCCACATCCCTCTTCTGCCATCATTGTCTTGTTGTACTAGAATACTCTTTATTATTGCATCTGGCACATACGCAATCACATGAGAATGCATAATAAAAACTCTAAAATATTTAAGTGCTTTGATTAACACATATGCATGTTTGTCTAGAATGTTATACTTCAGTTCAGCATCCTTCAATGCCCTGCTGAAAAAGGAGATGGGTTGTTCTTGACCTGTCTCACTCTTCTGAAGCAACACACTTGAGATGGTGTGCTCGGAGGCGAAAGAGAAAATCATGAAATCCTTTGAAAATTTTGGACTAATGAGTAGAGGTGCTTGACTTAAATACCTCTTGATATTATTAAAAGAATTATTTGCTTGCTCATTCCACTTAATATCGTTCCCTTTCTTAAGCATACTCGTTATTACTTTAAAAAGTTATGCAAAATTTGGAATAAAACGCTACAAAAAAAATATTTTACCTAAGAAAGATTGCACCTCCTTCTTGTTCCTTGCCTGCTCAATCTTTTGGATTTTTGTCACTCTGTTGGGGTCTATCTGGATCTCTTCCTTTGATATTATGTGTCCCAACAGCTTGCCTTCCTTCAAGACGAAATGGAACTTTTTTGGATTTAGAGAAACTCTGAATTTCTAGCACTTGTTAAAAATTGTCCTCAGATTATTCAAATAGGCAGATTCAGATTTTGAGAAAATAGAAATGTCATCTAGATAAATTACCACGAACTTATCTCTTTCATGAACAAAAGCTATATCCATTGTGCACTGGAAAGTAGTTCTAATGTTCATGAGTCCAAATGACATCTTAGAATACATGAATGTACCCCATGGAGTGGTGAAGGTAGTCTTCTCCTGATATTTTGGGTCAATCGAGCTTTGATTATACCCTGAAAACCCATCCAACATATAAATCCTTTCTGTACCAACCACCTTCTATAGAATTTAATCCATTTTAGGTAAATGATAATTATCCTTCAGTGAGACTTTTTTTAAATTTCTGAAATCCACACATAGGCGAATTTCCTCGCTTTTCTTCCTCACTGGCACCAAGTTTGCTACCCAATTGGAAAATCTGAGTGGAATGATGATTTTCGCGGCTAACAATCTTTTAACTTCCTTCTCAATCAGTGGTATTAGCTTCAGATTAATCCTTCTTAACTTTTGTTTAAAAGGTTTCTCATTTTCCTTAAGTGGTATAGTATGTTGGATGCTGGTCTGGTCATAAATATTCAAATCCTCGTACCTCCAAGCAAATATATCTGCAAACTCTTTCAACAATTCTACATATTTTGGTTTATGCTTCCTTTTCAAAGTGTTAGAAACTTTGACTACCTTTAGGTCATTATCAGCCCCCAAATTGTAATCTTCAATCTCACCATTGCTCGACAGAATTCTTTTCTTAACTTGCACATCATTAGAATCGAACAACCTTTCTGAAGGAATCAAGCCTTTAGGAATTAGATTGTTACTTAATTGAATAATTTCTTGTCCAGCCATAACATTCAAAAACACTTTTGATTCAGAAATTTTATATGTAGTTTCATCTTTATGCTTTTTTATTGGAGTGTTGAGATATTCATTTGTTCTTTCAAGAAATCTTTTAGTTCATTGATTGTCTTCAAACACCTCCCAGTGCTTGGTATTATCCTGAATAGAAGGATTGTGTCTAACATTGATCTCATACTTTTCATTTGGATAAATGGGAATCATGAATACACTAGCAGTTGTTGCTAAAGAGTCTGCAATTCCATTCTCCTCTCTTGGTACCACGAGATTTCATGCTCAAAAAAGAAGTTAGAAAATAAATCCCATACCTCATTCCTATAGGCTCTCATTCTCCGATGCTTAGTTTGATAGGTACCTTTGACTTTGTTAACAATCAACTCTGAATCCCAAAAAATGTGAATTTTTCTTCGCCTTTTTCTCTGTTAACATATTTAGCCCAATAATGAGAGCTTCATATTCTGCCACATTATTTATACAGTCAAAATATAATTTAAATGAATGTAATTGGCTTGTACAATCTGGAGGAACAATCCACACTCCTGCTCCAAAACCCTTCTCACAAGTAAAGCCATGAAAGTATTTCCAGACTTCATCTAAAAATTTTTGAACTTGTTCTTGTTGAATATTAGTTTCATTTTTTACTAATGTTTCTCCCTCAAAACAATAATCATTGAAGAAAATTTGTGATCCTAGTTCCGTGTCTACTGCATATATAGGATGATTATCCGATTGGGTTCTACTGCTCACCATATAGGCCATTTGCACCTCTCCATATAATCTTTTCATTTCACCAAATAATGGGATGGAAGCATAAGACATGTCCATCTGTAAAGTTTCTCCCAATCTTGTTGCCCAAGATCGGGATAACAACATGCCCAATCTAGCTGGAATGTTTGCTACTACTATATCCACCAATACACTCTTAGTAGGAAGTTGAGCTAAGCTGACAACTAAATCCTTTATTAGCCCTAGGCATTTCACTTTTCTGGAATCAAAAGAGAAAAAATCTTTGTAGGGTCTGGTAATTTGGAGTCGTAGATGGTCCATGACTAACTTAGGCATGAGGTTATGTGAATCTCTTGAGTCTAACATGGTGTTGTGAAGGATCATATCATGTATATTATACTTACATAAAATGGAGGAACATCATCGTTTAAATTAGTGACATCGTTTAAATTTAGGAGCATCATCATCTACATTTAAATAATCTTGTGAATTTAAGTTGACTTGATTAGTTTCTCAAATTTTAATCATAGTAAAAAATATTTTCCTATATTGTTATTTTCTCAAAAGGTTAGCAAATGGAATGGATACTTTCAACTTATGGATTTTAGATTCTAGATTCAAGGTTGACTGTGATTTTCCTGAATCCTTGGTCTCCTTTGTTGCTTCTTCTACTTTTCTCGGATTGTCCTTCTTAGGCTCCTATGTTTTCTTCAATATCTCTTTTCTAGGTTTAGCTTGTTGTTCAACTGATGTCTTTTGTGGCAGAGCCTTGATAGGGACATTCCAGTTTCTGAGGTTGTACTGCCTTTGAAAATCTGTTATCGCATTATTATACCCTTGTTGATAAACAACTAAATCACAAAGATGAATGTTATCTTTTTCTCTTGAACATCCAACATAAATGTCATGTTCTTCTTTGGTGGCAAATACTTGGGTTTCCTTATCACCGAAACACCCAATCTGATGATATTCTTCATCAACAACTTCCTCATCAAAGAAAGATTATGAAAAAGGAGGTCAAACAACAAGTTGTTGTTCTTCAGGTCCTTTCTACTCTCTAAGACGAATTTGAGCAGCTTGGGGTCTTATGCAATTCAGATTCTTAACTTGAGGTTGATTTTAATTTCGAGGAGGAGTTAAGTTATCCACCAACTTCTCCATTGTTTTCAGCATCACATTGAATTTTAAGTCAATAGATGGCGATGAATCTTCTTTAAAACCTACTCTCCTTTCAGCCTTCATTTTTTCCTTCTTTGCTAATAAATTGGCCTCCACTCCAATCGCATTACTCTACATTTCCTCTAAAGTAGCAGGATTCCTCTCATAGAGTTGGTAAGCCAACGCGACATCAAAACCATCAAGATAGTGTAATAAAGATAAAATGGGAGGAGGCTTGATCTCTGCTGGAATAGAATTACAGATCTTGTTAAACCTAACTATGAATTCTTGGACAAATTCCCCTGGATTCCTTTTAAGGGGAATCATACTTGGCTAAAAACTATAGGCGATTTTTCTTCACTTCCCATCTGGCAAGAAATAATTGTTCAAACTGTTGGAAGGTATTGATACTTGTTGCAGGTAAATATTTGAACCATTTCTTTACCTCACCTGATAGACTTTGTGCAAAAAGTCTCAATTTGACATCCTCATGGTCAACCTCTTCTAGATCTATAAAATTGTTAAGCTTGTCTAGATGCTACTGAGTTGTATAATACCCAGTACCATCAAAATGAATTATACGATGTCCATAATTCAAAGGGAGGTAATGGATCTGACCTCCAAGTTCCAAAGGTGCATATCGGGCAACCATAGGTCTGAGATGTGAAATTACACTAATAGCGGGAGTTAGGACAACGAATGTCAATGGCACTGAGATTATTGGAATAAAAGTTGATGGAATAGGCTTTTGGAACCCCCAGAGGGTAGATGAGTAGTTGAGGCAAACAAAGATGGGATGAAATAAGGAAAAGTTGGATATTTAGCAGCAACTTCCTAAATTTCATGGACTCTTTGTTCTAGTTTCTGAAAATGAGAACAAATCTCAAAGTATTGTGGTAATAGCTCTACTTCCATAATAGAGGTCCCAGGAGAGAAGGTCTTAAGATTCTCATAAAAAAATGTAATATATTTAAGACTACTCAACTATACCATAATGCAAATGTTCTCAGTGAAATCCAACCCTTCTTCATTCTCCTAAAAGTTTCTTTATATACCTTACATCAACTGATTACAAAATAATAGTCTTCATATTAATTACAATAATTAAAAAATATCTAAATATCTCCAAGTTCATGCATGTGAATAAAACCTTAAATACATTTAGTTTTTGCCTAAAAATATTTGTTGGAAAATATGTTGATGTATAGGTTAAGTGAAATATCTTTCAAACTATCTTCCTCAAAAATAGAAATAGGTCCCTAACTAATAGCACAACATCCTATTTGGAAAAATAGGCCCCTCTACAAAACATGATCGATTTTCCTCCAAAATTACATTTATGTTGATCTTTTCTTTCCTTTGGATCTCCTGGTGAAAATTGTTGATACTGCCACTGTCAGCTTCCTTGTTTTTCTGAATTGTAGCTTTCCCTGACAGACTGACTATCAACATTTATTTTTTACCTGTTTAAAAAATGTCGACGATGGGAATCTCAGTATATTCACGTGTCAAAATTTCGTTGACAACATATATGTCATCTCTCCCTGTTTCTTTCAAAATCATTGATAGATTGAATGTCAACTCTTGTCCCAGAATCATCTTCTATCAGCGGAGATACAATTTCGTTTCAAAATAGCTAACAATGGAACTGTCAGATTCACCCAAATCCCTGATGATGGGAATGTCAGCTTCACCCAAATCCTTGACGATGGGAATGTCAGCTTCTCGATTGTTCTGATGTATGCAAAAAGCTGTTAGGCAGACTATCAAAGATAAAACAAAAACCCCTAGTTTGTGAAATAGAGTGTAAAATTTTTAAGTTTTCTTCCCCAAGCCTCCTAGCTGAGGGTACTAGCTACCCTGAGAAGTACATCCACCTTCTCCAGTATTTTCTTGTTGCTATGCCTTGTCTCCATAGGACCCTTCATTTTATTTCTTTGTCTTTGCTCTTCTTAGAGCCTGCAACCTTCTTCTTAATGATGATAAGGCCCTTCAATGGCACATTGTCAACATCAATAACCTCTTTAGCCAACTCTAGGTTATTTTTGAGTTTAATTTTAGATCTTAGTTTGTTTGTTGGCCTTGTATGGGGTCTTTTGCCACCTTTACGAACTTCAAACAACATTTCCTCCTCTTGGGTCTCAATCTCGACCTCCTTTCCTTTAACAATTTCTAGTTTAGTTTTGTCTGCAGGGGAGGCTTCAATAGGTGGATTGACAACTTGGGGAGGACTGACATTAGCAGGTAGGTTTACAAGAGATGCAGGGTCTGGCTTACCGAGCCTATAACTTTTTCTCTGGTAGACTTTGGGGCTTTTAGGGCCAAAGGATGTAGATGGGACCTCTGGTTTTTTCTGGCTAGGAGTTGGCTCAACAGGGGATTTTCCTTCGGTTTTTTTCCTTTTTTTAGTGGTTTTTGGCCTTCCTCTTCATCTTTTAAGGGGTTGAGGTTGAAAACCTCCCTAGAACAGAAAGTGGTTCCAAGTCCTCTCTGCCCTGGCTAGCTTGTTTTCAATTAGAAGTTTGATCAGGGCTTTGTGATATATGAAATGGGAGGAGGGGTCTATTCGAGCCCTGAACCTAGCTGCCATATGCCTAAAACTTTATAGTAGATAAAAACAGGGATTAATTCTAATTTGACCAGCTATATGTGCAAGGAAGTAGAAGTGATAGAGGTTTACCCGATTGAATCTCCCTTCGCAAATGAAGTATTGCTAACAGAGGCAAAGAGGGGTGTGCCATTTGTCCTGTAACCATTTGTTCTGAACTCTGGCCCTCCAGTTCTGACTCTTGAACTCCTCTTTCAAAAAGAAAGGGGCATTGATCCCTGCCAACATGTGACTGTGAAACATCCTTTCTCCATCTGCTAGTAAGGTTCTGGCCTCAACAATTAACTTCTTTGTAACTATAAAATATAGAACCCCAACCTCCACGTGATTTCCATCAAACCCTTGAGCAAAAGACCAAGCCACTACATCATGGTAGTTGTTGCGGCGGTGGAAAAACTCACTCCAACCGTCTTGCTAAAACTATTGTTGGATTTCGGGATAAATCTAGTGCTTTGGGCTCATAATTATTTGATTTACCTCTTTTTCCCATTGCACTATGTGGCCTTCCCGGGATTCGAACCTGAATCCCTGTGAGTAAGACAGGTTGAACAATGCCAAGTGTGACTAACTCCAAACTGAAAACAAAAATTACTGACAAGACATGGAAGAATATCTTGACATGCAGAACAAAATATTACAGATATGCAAATGAATGATTATAGAGTAGAAATGATAATGACGAACGAGGTTTATAACACATGGTAAAATAATAACAATAACATTCACTCATAGTGGGGCTGAGAAAATTTATTAACCAGTACTTTTTACCATTTCGAGTTGGATAGAGACACATTTCAATGATATCACTAATGCTGGCGTCGTTAGCATAATCATAACCTTTTAAATTTAAATTTTGGTTTTGGCACTGACGGTTGGATTGTCAGTCAAAATGGAATTGTTTATGGGCTCATTATCAACGAATTTATTCAACAGACTATATCGGATCACTAAAACGCTAATAGCCACGCTATCAATAACTTTCCTACTTATTACATCAAAAGCATTGACACTAAAACTGTCAGCGTTTTCTAAAAAAAAAAACCTTTAAAAACAATGTTTATTGTGATAACACCAAGGAAAGTCAAAAATCAACATTTGTGTATAGTAGGCGCACTTACACACCATACTTACCACTTGATGCCTCCCACGTTGAGACAATGTCCCTTCCCTTAACCATTTTCAAAATCACATTCATGAAATTCTTCCTTTCTATGCAGATTACAAAGCATATCCATGGCATGCAAATCATATTGGGCAAAAGAATGTAAGGCCTCAACCCTCAATTCATCCAGAGTTAACCAGATTTACCTTATTAAAGTGATATTCTCAAACTGGTTGCTAACTTCAGTCATATATTTGTTCATAATACTTGCCTAGTCTTGTATATAAGTGATCTTTCATGTTGATATCCATGGCCACCATCATGAAGCAAAAAGAAAAGCTCATAATTGTTTTGTAGTTATCAATCACACGTATTTTACATGTTTATCACTGTTGAACCTCCAAAGTATGCTTCTTTTGATAATCCATTTTGCCTTTTTCATACATTCTGTTACATATTTTTCACTTCATTCCATCTTAAAGTTATTCTAGGTCATGCAAATGTTACTAAAAAGTTAATTATCCATCAATAGCTCAATGTCCATGTTTTCTTTATGAAATCGATTTAAATTATGTTATAGCTACCGAATTATGCACATTCTACAACTAACTTGAATTTTTTTAGCCAAATCCTAAGTTCTCAAGGTTAGCGCGAGTTAGAGGACAACCAAGACACATGAACAATTTTCAAATGTCGCCTACATGGACATCCAACTACTAGTCACAGATGGAAGCTCACTCAATGGGTGAATCTCATTGGTCAAACTTAAGTCAGCATGGCTATGGAATACTGGTTTTGCTCAGAGTGTTAAGGAACCAAATCTACCATCAAGCGAGCATGGAAAATATTAGGCAAGCTAGATCTAGAAGACTATGATTTTAGATGATGATGTGTCAATAAAGAGTTATCTCATGATTCACTCTTTCAATAGCGAATCATTAGAGTGAAATTCCAATTTTGATTTAAAAACTTAGATGTCAAACTTAGTACCATTTCTTGACATTATTTTCTAAAAGTTGTTAATCCTAAATACATTATAAAAATGCTTCATTTTGGAAGAAATATGCATCTAATTAAATTCAGTACTGTGATTATTATGATTTCATATTGTATACTTTTGTTCATGGCGAGTTTGTGATCATGTTAATTCAAAGTCTTGTGATCTAAGTTTGTAAACATCTCGCACTCACCAGAACGACCCCCTGAGGATTTGTTAGAGATAGTATAGTTGTCTTTTGTTGATTTGATTTAATTTCTTTTGCTCTACAACTATATTGTAATTCATTTCCTTCAGTTATTTAGCTAAGTTTGATGCTCTATCTTTTAAATTAGAATTTCACTTATCTGCCTTTGGTTCTTTCTAGGTCGAGCGCTTGACAATGAATCAAAACACCAAAAAGGTTTCCTTTATTTTTCTTCTCTGCTTAGTCTCAAATTTAATTATTTTTCTGATTAGTTTATGCTTGATAGATCATGACTAGTTCTAGTTCTTAATACGCACATTAGTAATCTTTGAAGGCTTTCACATTTAAAATCCAGTCAATAATTCATTACTTTATAACCACTACTTCTTAGAATATTTTCAATTTCAAGTTTTGTAGAATATTTATGCTTTTCATTTAATAGTTAGATTTTCTTTCCAGTCTCTTAGATTATATTTGTTCTCAAGTTTCCCATATCAGTTTTTGCTTCAAGTTTCATAGAGTAAATTTCTTTTTGAGTTCAGTAGTTTAGATTTCATTTCAAACGTTCATAGAATAAATTTCCTTTTTCAAGTCCAATAGAATATATTTTATTTCTTGTTCAATATAATAGTTTTTAATTCCTTGTTAAATAGAATATATTTTGAAGCCTTCCCATTAGCATAATTTGATTTGAATTCATTGAATTTGATCTAGGCTTCTAAGGCAGAACTCGTGCATATGCTTACCAAGACCTTGTCATAAATAGATTAATCTTGATCTTGCAATTAGGATAGTCTCTTTCCAATTAAAAGTATATTGCCTAGCATATATAGTGCAAGTATACTTCGCAAGTTCACAAACCTTGGACTGATAATTTAATGAAGTAATTTAACCAACAATTAAATTCCAAACATTTTTGGCATCGTTGCCGAGGAAGTATACATAGGTGTCTACTTTAACTTAGAATGCATTTTTAATTAAACAACTCTATTTAGAGGGAGCAGTGAGACGAGAGGTAAGAACATGCACATCACAATTGTGGGATTCTCTCTAATTTCGAGTTGTCACATTTGCATTTCATAATAGTTGCATTCATTCTTTAGGTGCATAATTATTTCATGTTAAAATCATTTGGGATGCATGTATATTGAACAAGATTCCAGGGGTAGATTTGTAAGTAGAGGATGCAATTTAATACCAACATCACGAACCATCTCCACTAGACCATGTAGTGCCACACCACCTTCTGATACACACATTCCAAGATTTGCAGATAAAATAAGATACCCTGAAGTACATAGGTCAAAAATTCAACTTAACTCACCAACTTCATCTATATAAGTTGTAGTTGAAGAACCTACATCTGCAACTAAAGGAGTCATATTTATTTCCTCAAAAGGTGAACAACTCATACAACAGGAGTTAGAGGTACTTAGTGATGAAGAAGTAGAACATGGAAATCTTTCTGAATTACCATTAGTAAACGAACTAAAGGAAGAAGAGCTAGACAATCCTATCATTGAAACTTATATTAGCTCTGAATAATATACAATGGCAGGTGAAGAAGGAGAAGCACATAATGGAGAGGAAAGACCAAGAATTAGTGGAGGAAGAGGTAGAATAGGAGGAGGTGGTAGAGGAAGTCGAGGTGGTAGAGGTGGAAGGGGAGATGAGGGAAATTTTCATGAAGATGATCCTTTTAGGTTCCCTATTTTATATAATGATACCACTGCCACTATGAAAAATATTTCCCCATTTATCCTCCCTAACTTCCATGGGCTAAAAACTGAGGATTTAGAAACATCTTTTTGAGTTTTTTAAGAAGATTTTTCGGCGTAAATCGCGTTAGAATGCATTTGTCGACGCGTTTCGAACCAACATTCTAACGCGATTTACACCGAAAAATCTTCTCAAAAAACTTGATATGGATCACAGAAGCCTAAATTCAACAACACATTTTTGAGTTTGAAGTATTGTGCAAATCATATGACTATCTACTTAATACCCAAAAATTGAAATTATTTCATGTTACTCTAAAATATGGGGCTCTTAAATGGTTCATGGGTCTAGGAACACATTCTATTAGGACATGGGATGATATGAAAATAATATTCCTAGAAAAATACAAAGGTTATTGCATAAACCGTGACCTTAAGGATGAAGGTTTTAAGATGTCCCAAAAAGAGGTTGAAACCCTCGAAGATTTGGTAGAGAGATTTGTCTACAATGTTAAAAGAGATAAATTGCATCATTTAGAAGAAGACACTTTAAAAATTATCTTGCTAAAAGCCATAAGGGATGAATGAATTGATCCTCTCAACTTGATGGGTAAAGGAGATGTTTCTCAATTTTCATTTCAAGAAATTTGTGAGTTATGAAAACACATCTCAAGAGGAAAACTAAAATATGGAAAGACTCTAAGAGATCCAATCATGTCAAGGGTAAGCAAATTTTCATATGGAACAGTAAGTATAGCAGAATTAGGAAATTTGCTTGATAACTTTAAAACTGGTATTCTTGGAAATCTTAATGAACAACTAGATATGTTAAGGATGCAAAACAAACAAAAATTTGAAGATGTAGCATTGTCTATTTTTTGTCCTAGATGTAGGAAAAAGCATGGATTACAAGAATGTCATGTTGGCAGTGTTGAAATATGTGTTATATGTACATAAATCATGCTACAAAATAGTGCCCTTCAACACTTTGACTTAAATTTGTTTTCCAAGAAGAAGCTAGTACAAGACAAAGTAAACCACTTTTTATGTTGCTCCTAAAAGACCTTGGCAGCCTCGACAAACAAGTATGGCATGAGATGCCAATATACAATATCAATCTTATGTAGAATCACAAAGTAATTGAAATACACCTTTACCATGGCAAACTTTGCCAACTCAACCACAAAACCCATCTTGGTGACAAGGATGGCAAGGTTCTTATGGTAAGAATCCCCAATATCCTCAAACTTTCCAACATTCATATCCTCAATACCAAACTCATTATTACTTTCCTCCCCAATCCACAGCCCAATCAACTACAATTCCAACCTCAATTGACTTCAATCCACCCCATCCATTACCATCCACTCCATTTCCTTTGAAATCTAACCAACTACCTACATAACCACTCCCCAGTTTGAATAATAAAACACGTCAACAACTAATCTATAATGTTGAGGGTCAAAATTTTCAAGCTTGTATGATAGCTCCTCTAGGTCTGAATGATGTCCAACCTAGATCTGGTTGATTTTTTCAAAAGAAAACACCACCAGTTGGCATCCAAGAACACAAAGATGATATAATTCCTAAAAAGGATACATCTCTTGGGCAATTAAAAACTCGTCCAAAGGAAAATGTTCCTATACAATTAGATGGCAACCAAATAAAATCAACTCCTGCAATTCCTATAGCTAAACAACCTTTTGTTTCCTTATGAAATCCTCCCTTTCCTGAGAGACTTCAAATTGACAAAGGAATACAAAGGCAAATTGATTTTAACATGTTAGATGAATTGAAGAATATTTGCATCAAAATTCCCTTGCTTCAAGCTATAAAGGAAATAACCATTTTTGCAAAAACAATAAAGGAGTTGTGTATCAAGAAACCAGGGAGAAAAAGAATTTGACGTTAAAAAGATTAAATTGGTAGGAAAATTTACAGATATTATGATGGGGAAACTAATAATTGAAAAATATTTAGATCCAAGTAGACCCATTGTAAAAATCACCATCAATGGTATTGAAATTTCAAACACTTTGGTTGATTTAGGTGCAACTATTAATATCATGAGTAAGAATACTAGGGATTAATTAAGGTTACCTAATCTTCAACATACCCAAACTTTATTGCAATGAGCAGAAAGATATGTTATTCAACCTGATGGTATATTAGAATATGTATCAAAATCCTTAGACTAATGGGAGTATCTTGTTGACTTTATGGTATTAACTCCCAAAAATAATCTAGGAGGACATCCATTGATCCTTGGTAGGCCATGGTTAGCTACAGTTGATGCATCCATAAGATGTAGATCTGGTGATATGTTCATCTCTGATGGCAATTGTACTAAGAAATTCACATTATAAACACCTGTAAAAATAATAATTCAGTGTAACAACCCCGGGTTAAAATTCCATGTAATAAATGAACAGTATAAAGGCAAATAAACAAAGGTCATGGGACACGTATTTCAAGCTGAATGAAGGGGAAAAAATACATTGGGAATCACTTGCAGTTAATTATTTATTTATTGGCTATGGAGATTGACATGGCATTGGCAAGAGGCAAAGGACAATAACATATTCCAAGCCAAATGAAGGCGAAAAAAATACATTGGGAGTCACTTGCGATTAATTAATTATTTATTTTTTATGGAAATTGTCATTGGCATTCGCAAGAGGCAAAGGGAAATAAATGGAAATTTAATACAAGAAATACAGGAAAATAAGAGAAAAGGAAGATGAAGAGACAAGAATATGCATACAAGGGAAAATGAAGGAAAAAGGAAAAGAAAGGAAAAAAGAAGAAGAGAGAAAACAATCTATCATTCTCACTTGGACAAGGAGAAGCAAGAGAGAGAGCACTTGGACTCAAGGAAGACATAAGAAAAGGACAAGAAAGGAGCATAAGAAGAAGATTGGATATAAATAAGCAAGGAAAGAAATCAAGCAAATAAAGAGTTGTTAGCAAGAGGATTTTGCAGGTAGCAGGTTGCATGTTTGATTATCTTGTCGGGATGTGAATGCATGGTATATGCATTGATTTATTGGTCACGTTTGTTGTCATTGGTATGGATAATGGGATTTTCCTAGATTGACAGTGATGTACAACCTTGCATTAAGCATTGGACAATCCAATGCTCCCCATGTGTTTCGCGACATGGCTTAACCACCTCTCGTGGATCTGTTAACTCTGACGATGCATCCATTTACTAACACTTACGGATTTTGGTGTAACGACAATCATGATTCCAACCAGTGGTATTAAAGCAAAAGGTCTCGAGTTTGAATCACACATGTCTCGCGCTGGGGGGAGATTGTTGGGCATTGGATAATCTAGTGCTCCCCGTGTGTTTTGCGACATGGCTTAACCACCTCTCATGGATCCGTTAACTCTGGTGATGCATCTAGTTACTAACACCTCTGGGTTTTTGTGTAACGACAATCATGATTCCAACACCTTGCCTTTGCTATTTCATGGATAACCATGGTATAGTGAGCTTTCATTTTGGTTGAGCTTTGGATTTCCTATAGATTTTGGATCTCGATTGAGGTGGTCCCAAGAAAATCCCAAGGATTGAGAGTGGAGATGGTTTTCTCCAGAAAGCTCTTGACAGGTGGTTGGAGACAGGGAAATTTCTCTAGGTATGGTGAATAAATTCTGAGGCATCCAAGCTTGTATTGGTTTTGGTGATTTCTGGACCAGTTTAGGTGAAATCACTATGCTTGAGGGTGGAGGTGGTTTAACCTTTGGATTCTTTGTTTGGTTATGTTTGGTTTATCCCATGTGATCCCACATTCATGCTTGGAATATGGCATGGGGGTGATTGGTTGAAATAAAGATTTGGTTGAGCCTAAACTATGGTCAAGTGATATGTGGAAGTCCCTGACTTGGTTGGCATTATGCATATGTTATTATGTGTTATTCCTTATTGAGATCAATAAGCACAAGTATTGGTTATTGTGTTGATTTTATAACTAGTTTGTCATGGTTTCATTATGTTTAAATGTTGGTTACATGCATGGTATATTTCTCATTATGTGAAGAGCTCTTGTCATAGATATTAATCATGGTTGATAGTCTCTTAAATGTTTTATATGGATGCATGTGGTAATCCTTCTTGTTACAACTAAATAAGAGAGCATAGTAAGCCTTCTTGATGAACCCCTGACAAAATTAATGAAACAGTGAACATATATGCTTTCATGAACTATAGGTACTATGTTTACAAAGTGTTGGTATAAATGATTTTTTATGTGTTATGAAAGCTTGAGAAAGAATAAGACTTGGAAACAAAACCTGAAGACTCATAGAGACTGTTGAGAAAGTTCTAGGAAGTTCTTGGCAGTTGGTCTGTAGGTTTGCCTAAAAATCTGGAACAGAGTCTTTGGCCACATTCTTGAAACTAGGAAATTTCGGTTTTAACCACACTGGGGCCGAGTTATGCATGTGATTGGAGCCTTCTAGCCACACTGACTGGTCTTTGTCCATGCGAATGGGTTGTAAATTAGGGCAAGGAGCAGTTTAGACTCAGGAAAAAGGTCACCAGTAGAATCAAGTTGTTAAGGGTGTGAACAATTGTTTCTGAGTGTTGCAGTAAGTGTTCGACAAGTTTGGCAAGTTAGGCCCCATTTCCATAATTGAATATTGGAAGTTGGGCCATGCATAGTAACTCTCAACTCATGTTTACCCTAATAACAAGGTGAAAGTGGTAAATGTGGGGTTGGGTGTTACATTGAAGTAGAAAATGAAGTTTGTATTGAAGATGATGATGATGAAGACTTTGAAAACATTCAACCTGTATTGACTATTTCAAAAAATGATGAAGAAGATAAATTAGTAAATTTTATGAACAATCATTATTTTTCTTAATACTATGAGCAAAATTATTGTGTACACATGCTAGATCAAAGTTTTCAAGAAGATTGTGGGATTGAATATTTTCCATCTAGATAGTCCAAGGTATCATTAAACTCTATGGAAAAGTTTGGTAATTCTTTAGTATAAATTTAACCATGCAAAACATTAAACATCAATAATAAGTTGGAAGAATTTCAAAAGAAGCAATTGATAAAGATGTTACAAAAACACTCCTCTGCATTTCCATGGGAATATGTTGACATAGAGGGTATTGATCCAAATACATGTATGTATCATATTTATATTCAATAAAATGCCAAACCAGTAAGACAACCTTAGAAAAGGATGAATCTCAATCTCAGAGAAATTGTTAAAGAGGAATTACAAAAATTGCTTAATGTGAATTTCATTTATCCAATATCAGAGAGCCAATGGGTTTCACCCTTTGTGATTGTGCCTAAGAAGAACAAAAAGTGGAGAGTATGCATAGATTACCAATAATTAAAGAAATATGCTCTAAAAAATCATTTCCCACTACCCATTATTGAGCAACTGTTAGATACTTTAGCAAGGAAGAAACATTTTTCATTTCTTGATGGTTTCAGTGGATACAATCAAATACAATTGGTACCTGAAGATCAAGACAAAACAACTTTTAAATGTCCATGGGGTATGTACTCTTACATGGTACTTCCTTTTGGGTTATGTAATGCACCTGCTATGTTCCAAATAATGGAATTAGGTATCTTTTTTTACTTGATCCATGATTGTGTAAAAATTTATATGGATGACTTTACTATTTATGGAATACTTTAGAGGAAGTTATGGAAAATTATAAAAAGTTGTTCTTATATGCAAAGAATCAAATCTTTCATTAAGTCATGAAAAATGTTTTATGATGTTTAGCGAAGGAGTTGTTTTGGGTCATCATATTTCAAGTGCTAGAATCAAGGTAGATGCATCAAAGGTTGAAGTCAATTCCAAAATTTTAGTACCAACATGCCAAAGAGATGTTAGAAATTTTCTTAGTTTTGCAGGTTACTATAGAAGGTTTATAGAAAACTTCACAAAAATAGCTTCACCACTTTTTAAATTTCTTACAAAAGATTGTGAATTTGTTTGGAATTATGACTGCCAAAAAGCTTTCAAATCATCGAAACAAAAAATTTTTGAAGCACCAATTTTAAGAGGAGCAAATTCGTCTCTTCCATTTCACATTTCAACCAATGTTTCAAATACAACTTTGGGAAGTTGTATTGGGACAAAGATATTTGACTCTTTATTATATATATTATACAAGTAAAAAATTTACTCTTGCAAGGTTAAATTACAGAGTTATAGAAAATGAATTTTTAGTTGTTGTTCATGTCATTAATAAGTTTAGACATTATATCATTGGTTATGAGACTTTCATTTATACATTTCATTATGCTATTAGGTATTTAATGAACAAACCAATTACTAATGGGAGAATCACTATATGGCCTTTATTATTGCAATAATTCAATATTACCATTTTAGATAGGCCAGAAAAGGAAAACACAATTGTTGATTTCCTTTCCAAGATGCAAAATGATATTAATGATACTCTTGTAGTAGATAATTTTCCTGGGAAATATCTTTTTGCAGTATCTACTAGAACTTTGTGGTTTGCAGTTATTATTAATTATTTAGCTACAGGGAAATTTCCTCCCCAATCGTATAAAAAAAAAAAAAAAAAAAAAAAGTCATTAAAGCTAGTGTACCCTATTCCAGGATAGAAGGGTAATTATACCAAACTGGACCTGATTTGATCATCTGAAGATGTGTTCGAGAAGATGAGGTACTGGAGATATTAAATGTTTGTCACAATGAGCCATGTACGGGACACTTTATTGATAGAAGAACTACATATAAAGTGCTTCTTTTAAGATATTATTGGCCTTCTCTTTTTAAGGATGCCAAATAATATGTCAAAAGATGTGATAGCTTCCAAAGAATGGGGAGGTCTATTCAATCAAATTAGATGCCTCCACATCCACATGTATTAATAGAGCCTTTTGAAAAATGGGCTCTAGATTTTGTTGGACCCATCAATCCTCCATCCAAACAAAAGAGGTACGTTCTTGTTTGCACATATTATGTTACAAAATGGGTAGAAGTTAACCCACTTACTTTTACTACTAAAAATGTTGTAGTTAATTTCTTTTTGTGGATATTTTCACTCAATTTGGTGTTCCAAGATAAATTGTAATAAAATAGGGTGCTCAATTTACATCAAAGTTGGTGCAAAAGATTATGGAGAAATACAAAATCAAACATCGCAAATCCACTCCATATCATCCACAAGCCAATGGACAAGTGGAATCCACCAACAAAGTACTTGAAGCTCTACTGACCAAGACTGTACATTTGCGTAGATGGGACTAGGCACATAGACTTCCAGAAGCACTCTGGGCATATCATACCACATTGAGAAATACTATAGGACATATTCCTTATGAGCTTGTCTATGGGAAGCAATTCCCGCTTCTAGTTGAATTATAAGTGGAAACCTTCAAGACATGCTTGACCTCTCTAAAGCCCAAAAATAGAGGATGGAAAAATTGAATGAACTAGATGAGATCTAACTATTGAAAAGTGTGCAACAAGAAATGATAAATTTAGAATGTGCTAAAAATAGACCTGCTAAAAATAGCATGTCTAAAATAGCAGTTTGGCCAGTGAGGTCATTGGCCACATTGGGTGAGAGGTGAAACTGCTAAAAATAGAAAGTTCTAAAAATAGCATTTCTGGGTCCCTTCGTATTTATAGCAGTCCCTAGTCTATCTATACGAAGTAAAATTAATGTTGGTCTTAACAGCAGTTGGAAATATTAATTAATTAATTCAGTTGAGTTAATTAGTTAAGGAAATTCGAATTTGAAGTCTTTGTGAGCATGCACATGAGTTGTCCCACTGATTGAGGAATTTATCCTTAATTTCCTCTACTGATTGAGGGAATAAGTATGAGTTCTATAATGAGAGAATCAGTTGACTTAGTTCTAACTAGTCAAGTCTAGTTAGATTATTTTAACAAGTTGTTAAAATAATAAAATATAGTTTGTTAATGCTTGCATGCATGTGACGACTATTATTTTAGATAACTGAGGATTCACTCATGGATAACTATTGCATGTCAGTTTTGCCAGAGACCCAGTTGAGATCAAATGTGGGACATTGTACTATCAGATGCTTAACTATTTCTAGTAAGTAGTTTTTGCACGGTTGAGGAACTAGTGTCCTCAAGGATTGCGTAGTTGGACCATTGGTTATTTTGGTATGTTTGGAATTAATAGCATATGCTTTTGCTATTATTTCCTAAGAAAACTACGTAAGGACCATAGGTAAAGCCTATATAAACAGGGCTTGGTTGGTTCATGAGACATATCTTTATAGTTCATTGAGAATTGAATAGCTTGAGAGCTAATTCTTTTTGTATTGTGAAGAGGATTTCCACTTGATTGATAATACATGGTTGGGGTTTTATGCTGGTGCTTTCCCCTGGATATATCTTGTGTTATCTATGATTATTTCTCTTGATCAATTATGCATGTTTCTACTTGATGTTGCTCATGAATTCGATTATGCTTCCGCTTAATGTTTTGTAGAAGTAGAACAAGTATTATGCTTTAGGACATTGCATATATTGGTTTGTTTTACAGGTGAAATTTCTACTCCAACGAGATGCCATACAAAGAAAAAGCATAATCCAACAACAGAGGACAAAATGGCATGATAAATTCATCAAAGTCAAAAATTTCAAGCCATGTGATTGGGCTCTTCTATTTGATTCAAAGTTTAAATACTTTCAAGCAATATTTCAAACATATTGGCTTGGTCCCTATGAAATAGAAACTATTTTGATAATGTGGTAGTTAGAATAAGGACTATTGATGAAGCAGGTTTCACCTTCCTTGTCAATGGACACAGATTGAAGTTATATCATAAGCCTTTGACAAGAGAAGAGTTTGTTAAGAATCTCCAAGAAAAATCCAATATAAAATTGGTAAGCAAAGGGGATTTTCCTCTTCTACCACCAAAAGAAATGTAATTTCTTTTTCTTTAGAAGAAAATAAAAAATATATAAAAGAATAAAAAAAACAATGAAAAGAATTTGATTATTCAAAATTACAGATATATAGGAAGACAAGAATGGGAGCCATGGCTAGGGTTTTAGAACTGTGATCTGCGCCGCCACCACCCTGCAATCCAAGGATGGGAGCTACATGGGATCAGAACGAAGCCCTCACAGAAAATCGACAGAAGGGCGAGCTGATCTTGACCCTCCAGCAATGCTTTGTTTTGGTCTCAGAACAAAAAATGGTTTTTCTGTTGTGGATCGATTCTCCCTCAACCCAGGTGTGGCTAGGGTTCTCAAGACAAAGCCCTTCCACAGAATTGATTGTGAGAATATCGCAGTTTTTGGCTGCAACAGAGAAGTGTATGAGGGAGGGCCGACGGCGGCCATGATCAAGATTAAGTGCCCGACGATCGGAATGAGGGAGGTGGCTAATAGTGCCAACCCACTAATATCTAAACCCAGGATGGAGGGGGCTGGATCTGCCAAGGTCAGTTTCTTTCCCTCAAATCTGTCGACGATCGATATGATATAGAAGCAGGGATAGGTTTTGTTTCTGTCAACCTGCCTACACAGAACCACAGGCATGGCATCAACAAGGTAGCCGACTTGACGTGCTCGGATTTCGCTGCCTGGAAAAACGCAGATCCAAATGAGAAGTATCCATTTTGGGATGAAGAGACTGCCATCGCAGAACTAGAGAAGCTAGTTAGGGCTTTGACAAATGGACGGGAGCACGCAGAGGATCAGAAGGCAGTCAGGGCACTGTCACTCCAGCAATGACCAGACCCTACCATTGATCAAGTCACCATTCATAAGCAAAATGAAGAAGGAAGGTTGTTAGACAAGATAGGGTACCGCGTACAAGGTTGAGGGCTGTGTGGCTTGCTGAACCCCCGTACTCATTTGGACTGATGAGTGTTAACCGATATGCAAATCTCAGACAAAATAACAAAGGAGAGATCGACAGGCAAGATAGGAACGCGCATGATGGGTTAAGGGTTGTGAAACTTGATGCGCCCCAGTTCTCCTTCGAACAAGCAGGTTAATGAAAGCAAGGGGAAGGTGAGGTTCATGGCGGGGACTCTCCTTACCAAAATCGTCATGAAAATCGATCTCGGCCAGCCTGAATAAGAGAAAACAGGGTACAGACCTCCCAAACCTTGCGGTGCTCTTTGGCAATTAGAGAAGGCAAATCCAACAGATCGAGGCCTAGACAATGTGGATCCATCAGGTATGAAGGAAGATCTGATGCAAATTTTTATCAGATCGATAGGATGAAAACATTATTGCATACAGATCAGCAAGAGGTTAAGCATTAAGAAGTTAAAAAGGATATCTAGATAAAACTGGGAACCCCAACAACATACCAAAATCTGATATATTCAGGATATAGTCTGCAGGATAATCACACACTTCAGGACTATGGAATTACCAAGATTCAACCATCATACTAAATCTAAGATTGAGAGGCGGAGGCAAGGGAGCCAGCTCCAAAACTTCAGGCTCTTCCCGTGATGCAGTCAAAGTAAAGGAACACATGCAAAACAAACCAGCTCCAACATTCGAATTACTAGGCCCCTACATTGTGGAACAGAAGCCAGAAGCTCCAATGCTCACAGTATCTCTGCCAGAGGTAACTGATCTATACACAAATCTAGCCGAAAAAGCTGTTATCTGCAGATTTAATGGTTTCTAGCCAAAGTATGATGCATTGCATCAATGGATCTTCTCTACATGGTCAAACAACTATGAAATTTATCTATGCCCAAAAGGGTTTTTCATAGTCAGATTTAACACCAAACAAGATCGAGCTAACATCATCAATCAAGGGTTGGTTTTGGGGCAATGCTGACCTTTTCATCACCCCCTGGTTTCCAGATTTCGATGCAAATACCATGGTAGTTTCAACAATGCCAGCTTGGGTATGGCTTCATAACCTCCCTCTTCATTTTTGGCATCACAAAGTTCTAATAGACATTGGGAATTCCTTGTGGAAGTTCCTAATATCAGATGATGATAGGATTACCCGGGGAATCTTTACATATGCCAGAATATGTGTAGAAGTGGACCTGAGTCAAGGACTACCAGATCACATCACATTGAATTTTAATAATTCACTGTGGGCACAACCGCTGGATTATGAGAACACAACATTTAGATGTCGCGGATGTTTCCAAACAGGGCACCTCCACCACGCCTGTCCACTGGCTAGGAAGGAGCCTAAAGCAAATAAAAAACATCAGAAAAAACCCAAAGGTTGGTAGCATACTGAACCGCTAGAAGAAGAGGAATTGAAGACAAAACCTACAGGCGAGCAAAGGGGACAGAAAAATTTACAGGAAGAAAAGACCCAGGAGACTGTCATGGGGCATGAACAGCAACAAGAATCTTAGCTGGAAGTAAGTGGAATCAAATGACCTCACGACTTTGAAGGATCAGAATCAGACAAAGACCAACCAACGAATACAATGGAAAACCAGCTTGCCTTTGTTGATACCACTCCCAACATTGGAGGTTGGCGAAGAGTGGAGAAGAAGAAGGGCGGGAAAGCATAGGCAAGCTGGATCATTTTTTTCTTTTTTCCTTTCTTGTTGTTTTCTTGAGTTCAGGAACAACTTTTTTCACGCTTTTCTTTGACAGGATTGTATATCTTACATCCTGTGGCTCTATGATATGCACATCATACAACAAAAATGAATGCTTAAATGCATATACTATGTAACTTTTTATTTCGGTTAATAAAAAGTTCGGTTTTTTCTTTGGAGAAAAATAAAATAAAATAAATAAATAAATAAAAGGCATAGTTATGAAAACTAGCGTTGTTAGCATTCCTATGCATAAAATTTTAGTTGAAAATCAAGGGATCTTGAGAAGATTTTCTCATTGCCCTTTTTTATTCCCATTTTCCTCTATCCCTCTCTTTCTTTGAAAAATAAAGTTTTCAAGTCCTAATAAATTTCTTTGAAGACTTTGTTTCTCTTTTATAAAGAGAAAACTTCCAAGCATTCATCACCTTCCTTGACCACTGTTAATATTCAACATGAACACGACTTAAAGCAATACATTGGGTTAAGGACAAAATTGCAGAATTGTTAACATTTGACAATTGAATCCACATTCTGCAACCAGTTTCCTCTAAGATACATCATGGATCTTTAAGAAGAAAAATCAAGGTATGCATTATGAGGTAACTGTAGAAATAATGGATCAATTTCATTAAAAGTAAATCATAGATTTCTTTGAGTTGATGGATTTGTTAAGCACGTTATTGATACACCTTTTGAATTAATGACCTATAATTATGACTCTATTCATATTCGTATTGCATTTCCCATCACTCCATACTCCTATATGTCACTTCATCACATCGAAACTCCTCTCATCACATGTGAATAACTCAAATCCCACAAATTATGACAATCTTAAAGATAAGATCTGTAAAAATCATGGGAGATCATGAATTAAAGAGGGAGAGTTGTATTTCAATCCTACCATTGTCATATCATTATAACCCTAACATTGTCAAATTTCACCCATTCTATAGCTCAAGTCTCCATTGAAACCTTGTTGAAATAGAGAGTCGGAGGTGAAAACATCTTATCCATAACGATCGGTGTTCTTGTCAGTTATGAACCAATTGGGGCTAATTTTCTCAATTCATATCCACAGGTCAGGGAACAACTGCAAAAAGTAGGATGGCTCAAGTTCTTAGAAATATTTAATGCGTATGAAATTGAGGTCACCAGAGATTTTTCCAAGGATTTTGATGGAGTGGAGGCCCAAATAAGAGATATAAAACTAGAGATAACAAAATCCTTCATTGTAGAGGTCACGAAACTTCTAAGAACTGGCGAAAGTTGGTTTAAAAATCAAAGACTGAAGGGTGAACATTGGAAATATTTTCTTCACAATCCAAGTATGGATCTTTCATCCTTTAAGAAAGGAATCCATGTGTCTGCAATCGAGTATAAATGGAGAAATATCTTGTTAGCATTGCAAAAAATTCTTACTTGTGAAGGGAGATATGGGGCTTTACTCTTTTACCATGCCAAAATTTTAATGCATTTCATTGAATGAAAAGAAATTAAATCTTCCATACTATCTTCTATGGAGTTTGAAAAAAATGGCTGTCAACATTTAAATGGATTCCAGGAACATTGACCGAGCACTATATTATCATGAGTTAATAAAAAGCCTCATAGAAGCACAATTAAAAACCAATGGTGGTAATTGACAAAGCTTTTTTGAAAGAGATAATTTTGTGGAGGTCATTGAAGAAGAGGAGAATGAAGAGTTAACCACACAAGTTACAATAGAGACAAAGGTTCCAAATAATACGGATGCAAAAGATGAAATTCCAGTCAGTCAATTCATGAAACAAGTAAAGAAGAAGAAAAATAAATCAGAAAATATTAGAAGAAAGGAAGACAACAAGAAATAATAACAAACAAAGATTCCAAAAGAGACACAAAAAGAGAGTAGTTTAGGAAAGGTGTTCAGAGCATGATGGAACTAGGACAACATCCAAGAAGAAGTAAAAGAATTACCAGAAGCATGAGCAAGAAAACAAGTTAAGGGACACCAGAAACCATATACCTTTATGAGATCAATAAGTAGAAACATAGGTGATGACAAAGCCTTTAGATGATCATAATTCTTCAAGGAAGACTCGAGGAGTCGATTTCAACTAGAAATAGGCATATAATTATTTTGAGACTTTAGAGAGAAAGGCACAACAAAAGGTAAATTCTCCCCTAGATCCAAAATCTCATGATGATGCTTTACATAACGATGCCCCTATGTTTGATCCAGCTAAGCAATAAATCCATACTCCTTCTCCTATAGATAAGTAAATCATTAGAGCTTTGAAGCAGGAGGCCTATGAATTAGAAGTGTTAAATAAGCACATAAAAGATGACAATGAGGTAATAAAAGCTCATAATGATACTATGTTGCTTAGGATGTGTTACTTGTATAAGAAGAATAAAAAACTAAAAGCAAACAATAAGGTCCTTAAACAAAAATTCTGAGGATTACAAGGAAAAATCTTAATGAGGAAACCACAGTGGTCACTGAATGTAAGACCAAAAGAATAGATACCAATCTAAATGTGTTAATTCAGGCATCAAAGGTAGTTCTCTAAAGGCATCTCTCCATGTTTTGAAATTTTGTCCATGAGGACATGCAACACCTTCGGCGTGGGGGAATATTGAACCTCTAAATTATGCTTCTTTTGACAATTCAATTTGCCTTTTTCATCTATTTTGTTACACACTTTTCACTTCATTCCATCTTAAAGGTCATCTAGGTCATGCAAATGTTAATAAAAAGGTAATTATCCATCAATAGCTCAAGGTATATGTTTTCTTTATGAAATTAGTTTAAACTATGCTATATCTACCTAATTATGCACTTTTCTGCGAATAACTTGAATTTCTGTAGCCAAATCCTAAGTTCTCCAAGTTAGTGCAAATTAGAAGAAAATCAAGACACATGAACGGTTGCCAAATGTCACCCACATGGACATCCACCTACTAGTCACAGTTGGAAGCTCACTGGATGAACGAATCTCAATGGTCAAACTTGAAGTCAACATGGATATGGAATATCGGTTTTGTGTAGAGTGTCAAGGAACCAATTCTAACATCAAGCAATTGTGGAAAATATCATGTGAGTGAGATTTAGAAAACTATGATTTTAGTTGATGATGTGTCGATAAAATTTCTCTCATGATTCGCTCTTTTAGTAGTGAATCATGAGAGCGAAATTCCTATTCTCATTTAAAAACTTAGATGTCGAACTTAGTACTCATTTTTCGGCACTAGTTTCTAAAAATTGCTAATCCTGAAGACATTATAAAAATGCTTTGTTTTGGAAGCAAAATACATCTAATTAGATTCGGTACTATGATTATTATCACTTCGTGTTGTAGACTTTGTTCCTTGCATTTCAAGCAATATAAGCTTTTGTTCATGGAAAATTTGTGATTGTGTTAATTCAAAGTCTTGTGATCTAAGTTCTTAAACATCTTGCACTCACTAGGAAGACCCCTTGAGGACAGATGGGAGATAGTATAGTTGTCTTTTGTTGATTTAATTTAATTTATTTCACTCTGCAACTAGATTATAATTCATTTCCTTCAATTATTCAACATAGTTTAATGCTATGTCTTTTAAATTATAATTTCACTTATTTGCCTTTGGTTCTTTCCACGTTAAGCGCTTGACAATAAATAAAACCACCAAAAATATTTCCTTTAATTGTCTTCTCTGCTTAGTCTAAGATTTAATTGTTTTTTTTAATTAGTTTATGCTTGATAGATCATGACTAGTTCTGGTTTTGAATATGCACATTAGTAATCTTTGAAGGCTTTCACATTTAAAATCCTCTCAATAATTCATTGCTTTTCAATCATAATAAGTCATGGTATGTGTAGTTGGTGTGGTCTATATGTTGTTATGATTATGTTATACATGTATCACGCTGATTTGATGATCTTGCAGATGAGATATCCTCCCCAAACTATGCTAAGGTACGTTCGTTTATTGTGATTTGGTTTAGCTGACACACTATGCCTTGCAGGAAAGAGATCAAAATGGCTAGCAAGATGGTAGACTACAAAGACTCTCCTTATGAATCAAATGAGTAGCATGGTGTTGGGCACTCTTCTGATTTAGAAAATACATTGAGAAGCTTGAAGGAAGAGATAAGGAGTTGTAAGGTGGACAATGACAAAATCATGCAGGCATAAGAGAAACAAGCATAAGTTAATGCAATACTACTCTAGAGTTTGTCATAATTGCAGCGGCAGGGACCACTTTGGATCAGCCATGAGCAGAAGGACAAAACTAATGGGGCATATGGCAGCAGGTCTTATGGGGGTCACATGTTGGACAAAGATGACACGATCAAAGATGGCAGGTTATTGGACATTCTAGATAGGAGAGGTGACAGACACAATTACTATTCTAGTTCTAGTTTTGACAAGCATCATGATTGTCATCGATATCATCCTCACAGGAGGAGTAATAGGGGATACTTGCTAGATGAGTTTAAGAAAGCAAAGCCACCTACCTTTGATGGAGAGATGAAGAAGTCACAGGATGCAGAGGCATGGTTGCACGATATGAGGAAATTCTTCAAATTGCATAATTATTCAGAAAACATGAAAGCAAGGGTAGCCACTTTCAGCCTCAAAGACAAAGCAAATATTTTGTGGGAAGATGTGAATAATGTTAAAGGTAGACATGGGGATGATTTGACTTGGCATGAGTTCGAGAGGCTCTTCAAGAAGAAGTATTCGTCGGAGAGACACTTTGATGACAAAGCTAAGGAGTTTTATGAGTTGGAGATGGGTTCCATGACAGATGATGAGTATACTAGCAGGTTCTTGGAGCTGTTGAGATATGTGCCTTACCTCAAGGAGAAGAAGGCCAAGGTTTAGAGATTCATTAGTGGACTACTTGTAGCATACAGAGTCCAGATTGAGTTTAACAATCCTAGATCGTTGGAGGAGAAAATCCAAAAGATGAAACATTGTTATGAGCAGTCGAAATGCAAAGTTGAGCCTAAGTGTGACTTGAAAATAAATGAGAGAGCTAAAGGAAAATGGCCACCCAAGCGAGGAAGACCTCAAGATGCAAGTGAGAAAGACAATGTGGCCCCTTACAATAAGTTCAATACAATTGAGAAGGGATATGGAGAGAAACATGCTAGAGGCGGTGGTAGAGAACAATTGTAGTGTTGGATATGTGGTAAGGATCATTGTAAGAGGGATTGTCCACAATATCAGAGTGGTGGTAGACCCCATATCTACAGTGCTAAGGAGGCGCATACAGTTGGTGATGTTGGTCATATCATTCCTCATACCTATGCAGTTGTGGACAGCAGGAAGGCGGATCATTAGGCATCTATTATTGAGATGGATGGTAAGCTTTGTGATCAAGTTGTTTCTATTTTGATTGATCCTGGATCTAACAATGGTTATATTAATCTTGACCTGGTGGATAAGTGTGGTTTGAGAAAATAAGTGCATGTAGAATCTTGGTTGGTACAATTGGATACAGGTACAAAGAAGAGAGTTCACCATTCGGAAGAGCTTGTGCATTTTATTTAAATGGCATGCCTACAACAACGCATTTAAATGTACTGCCATTGGTATCGTATAATATGCTTTTGGGTATGGATCGGTTGTACCTTCAAAAGACCAAAGTGAATTGCTTCGACAAGGCCATTGAGTATGTGGATGATAGTGGGGAAAAGAGAACTTTGCAAGGAAATAAGAAGCCTACATCAGTGAGGATGGTTATCACTACGCAGGTTAAGCGTAGTTGTAGAAAAGGTTGTGTGATGTTTGTAGTGCACATTTCTAGTGACAAAGGTAAGGAAGTTGAGGATGCAAATATTTTGAGCAAGTACCCAGTTCTACAACATTTCCAAGATGTATTTCTTGAGGATATTATAGTGTTGCTACCTCACAGGGAGGTAGACTTTTCTATTGAGTTGGTGCCAAGGGCAGCTCTGACATCAAAAGCACCTTACAGGATGAGCAGACCTAAGTTGGTAGAGTTGAAGTTGGAGTTAAAGGAGATGCTTGAAAAGGGGTACATTAGGCCAAGTGTATCACCTTGGGGTGCACCAGTGTTGTTCATGAAGAAGAAAGATGGTACTCTCAGATTGTGCTTTAATTACAGATAGTTGAACAAGGTAACGATCAAGAACAGGTACCCATTACTGAGGATTGATGATTTGTTTGATTAGTTGTTGGGAGAAACAATGTTCTCTAAGATCAACTTGAGATTGGGATACCTTCAGGTATGCATCAAGGAAGAGGATATCTTCAAGACTACATTCGGGACCAGGTATGGGCATTATGAGTTTGTTGTAGTTCTATTCGGTTTGACTAATGCTCCAGCTACATTTATGTGTTTGATGAATAGTGTGTTGTGTCCTTATTTGGACAAGTTTGTTATTTTATTCATTGATGACATATTGGTATATTATAAAAATGAGGAAGAGCATGCCAGGAATTTAGCAGTAGTGTTGAGATTTCTAAGAGAGCATCAACTTTATGCTAAGCTTAACAAGCGTAGCTTCTTTTAGATAGAGGTGCATTACTTGGGACATGTTGTTTCCAAGGAAGGCATACTAGTAGATCCAAAAAAGATAAGAGCCATCATGGAGTGGGTAGCTCCTAAGAATGTGGATGAGGTGAGATCATTCATGGGAATGGCAGGTTATTATAGGAGGTTCATCAGGAACTTCTCACGCATTGCATATCCTATCACATCATTGCAGAGGAAAGGTAAGAAGTTCGAATGGACAAAAGAATGTGCAGCTAGGTTTGAGTAGCTCAAGCAGTTGTTGACACATGCACTAGTACTAAATATTGTAGATTCAGACAAGGATTTTGTAGTGTATACATATGCTTGCAAGAGAGGACTTGGTTGAGTTCTCATGCAAGAAAGACAGGTAGTGTGCTAAGAGTCGCGAAAACTGAATGAGCATGAGTAGAACTATCTGACGCATGATCTTGAGCTAGCAGTGATCATACATGCATTGAAGATGTGGAGGCACTACCTTCTTGGTTGGAGGTTTGTATTGATGAGCGATCACAGTGGGTTGAGGTATTTGTTTGAACAACTGAATCTAAAGGCCATACAAGCTAGATGGTTGGCCACCCTTAGTGAGTTCGACTTCGACATCATATACATCAAAGGAAAGGAAAATCAGGTTGTGGATGCTCTTATGGGGTAAAGTTATAGGATAAGATCTTGCAGGCAAGACAACGGGATGACAAGTACATATAGATTATGCACAGGTTACAACAAAGTGCATGTATAGGTACATGTGTAGGTACATGTATAGTGTACAGGTACATGCATAGCTATATGTGCAAGTACAAACACATATACATGTTGATGAATTTGACAGTCAAAGACCTTGATCGGAGAACACGCCTCTGTCTAGCGGTTGAGCGACTAGAGGATCAAACAGCTCTAATACCAATGTAACAACCAAAAGTTGTATATGCGACGAAAATATTTAAAATACTTCGTAAACAAATACATCCATTGTAGGACAGTAATTGTAATTGTATATTGAATAAAAGATTTGATGATAGGATGAGTTCAAATGAGAATGAGGGTCCTCTATATATAGCCAGATAAGTACCCTTTCACAAATAGGCATGTCTCTAAGACATGCCTTTTCATTATTAACTAACTAACCATTAGTTAATTTACTTTTATTTATTATTATATTTATATTATTATGATTATTATTTATTATCTATTTTTATTTATTTTTACATCATTTATGTTCATAACAACAGGTATAGGTGATCAGGATGCAGACTACCGTCTATGGTTTGGTGAGGTTTAGGGACAGGATCTATGTGTCAAATTGTAGTGAGCTCAAGAAGCTTATATTGAGGGAGTTTCACATCAAACCATACTCGGGTCACCCAGGATATCAAAATACATTGACAGTGGTGAAGAAGTTCTACTATTCGCCGAATCTGAAGGAGGAAGTGGTAGAGTTTGTGGCTAGATGTTTAGATTGTCAGTAGGTAAAGGCAAAATGTAAGCATCCAGGTGGTCTACTACAACCCATAATGATTCTAGAATGGAAATGGGAGGTCATTTCCATGGATTTCATTACAGGTCTTCCATGGACAGTGATACAACATGATTCTATTATGGTCGTGGTCGACAGGTTGAGCAAGGTAGCTCACTTCATTCCAGTAAAGACTACACATTCAACCAGTGAGGTAGTCACAGATTTTCATCAGAGAGATAGTGAGACTACATGGTGTTCAAAATAAGATTGTGTCGGATAGGGATGCAAAGTTCACTTCCAAGTTCTGGAAGGAGCTATTTGCAGGTTTGGGTACAAAGTTGGCCTTCAGTACAGCTTATCATCCGCAGACAGATGGACAAAGAGAGAGGGTTAACAATATCTTGGAGGATATGTTGAGGATGTACGTGATGCACCAACATAGGAGATGGGAGGAGTATCTTCCATTGGTTGAGTTCGCATACAACAATGGTTATCAGGAGTCATTGAGCATGAGTCCTTTCGAGGCACTGTATGGACGGAGTTGTAATACTCCCATCAGCTGGAGTGATCCGATTAACATGGTACTTATTGGACCGGACATGTTGGCAGACATGGAAATAGTTATGCGAACCAACACAGGGTATTCAAGGAGTTTCAGGTGGGGAGCATGTGTATTTGGGCATCAAGCCCAAGAAGAGCTCTTTGAGTTTTGGATCATGTGCCAAGTTGGCACCACGATATTGCAAGCCTTTTGAGATCCTTGAGTTGGACCAGTGGCCTATTGACTTGCACTGCCTCCAACAATGAAATTCCATATGCTTTACATATTTCATTGCTTAAGAGGTATATAAAGGATGTTGATCATGTTATTGATTGGTCTGCATTGTAGGTGGAGCAAGAAGGAGAGTTCCAGTCGGAGCCTTAGTGCATATTGTAGTAGAAGCAACTCATGCTCAGGAACAAAGCCATAGAGAAAGTTAAAGTGCAGTGGAAGCACTTTGGGCCTGAAGAAGCTACATGGGAGATGGCGGATCAGACCTGTATCCTTCATTGTTTGGAAGTTGAGGCAAAATAAGTATATGTTCGGTATATGTTTTGTTGATGTTTTCTACATGTATATATATGGATGTAAGTACTGCCATGAACTAAGTTATAAAGCTCCAATAAGCGGTATGGTTGTATCTTGTCATGTTGTCGTGATGTTTTACTTTTGAGCGGGTCTTTCATTGTAAATACTGCAACTAGCTAAGTTCTAAAGCTCCATGGGTAGTATGTTTGCTTTTAATCTGTTTTGCTAAGGTCTTGGTGTGGTTTAACACTGAGGACGGTGTTCCCCAAGGGGAGGGTTCTATAACAACCCTGGTGAAAAGTTCATGTAATAAAACTTAATAAAGGCAAAATAAGACCGCGGTTAAGGGACACTTATTCTAAGTTGAATGTTGGGAAAATATATCCTAGTGGGCATAACTGGATGTGCTTATGGCTAAGGAATTTTGAAAAAGCTAAGGCAAAGGCATTAAAATGCAAAAAGGCATTTTTGACACATTTATTTATGCAAATAAAGGAATAGGAGAAAAGTAAGGTGAAAGGTCACATGTTGCATGTGAGGAGGCAAATGAAGAAATTAGAGGCCTCATTAATAAAAAGGCTTATGAGGATCAGTAGGAAAGCTTTTTCTAACCTTTTGTCATTTCAATTTTTGGAGCTCTCTCATTATTCTCTCTCTCTCACTCACTCTTGGTCACTTAGAGTTTTCTTGGAGCACTTTAGCTTTAGATCAAGGAAGGAAAACGAAGCAAAGGGAAAGGAAGGAAATAAAGGATTAAGGAAGGAAGAGCAGGATCAAACAACTTCAACATGAATGCTTGCAGGTAACATATTGCATGTGTGATTTCTTAGATGGTTTTGACATGCATGGCTTTTCATGTTGGTGTATGGTTCTCTTACTGTCAGTGGCATGGTTTTGCCGGGTTATGAAAATCATTTTCAGCATAGCCTTGCTTTTCTGGATGTCATGGTATGTTGGGATGCTTATCTTGGTTTTGACCTTTGGTTTTCCGAATGGATTTCAGAATACAGGGCGGAGGTGTTCTCAAGGTTCATTCCCAAAGGCCTAGGAATCCCTTGATCTGTTTTGGCGGGATACACAGTAAAGCCCGAGGGAGGAGTCTTGGTTTAGGGCCTAGTGATCTGGGTTTGGATTGCGGTAAAGCTTGAGAGGTTGGTCTCGGTTTAGGGCAAGTGATCGAGGATTGGATTGCGGTAAATCATGAGAGACAAGTAGACATAAAATTCCTCAAGGATAGTGGTGGATTCTGGATGGCATTCCAAGTTCGGTTCGGTTGTGATCGGAGCACCGATTTTGGTGTGATCACAGTTTGGTGAGGGTGGAGGTGGTTTAACCTCTAGATTCCCTTGATTGTTTTTGGATTGGTTTATCCATGAGATCCCACATTCATGCTTGGAATATGGCACGAGGGTGATTGGCTGAAAGAAAGATTTGGTTCAGCCATGTCTACGGTCAAGTGGTGCGTGGAAGTCTCGAACCTGGTTGGATTTGTCTATGATTAATGAAAGCTAAGTTCTCTTGCTTTTGCACTTGTATATATGTGGGTTTAATGACTGTTATCTCACTGTTATTTACATGGTTTTATGTTGGTTATAAGCATGGTTCATTGACTGGTTAATGTCATGGTTATTTCATGTATTTACTTGTAATTGTTAAAATGATGGATGCAAGACCTAATCGATGTTTCATAAGAGTTTTTAGTCATTCATGCTCTGTCTTGTATCCTAGACCTGTAGGTTGCATTGATGCCAAGTGTTTGACAAAATGTCAGTCCCTGTTGGGGATGGTCAGGCCTAGCCCTGAGGTTGATTTTTGGTTTATTAGTCTTGTCATCATGTCTTTGATGGATTGTGAAAGTTATAACAAGTTTTGGGTAGTGGCCGAAATTATGGTCTAGAAAAGTGCCTTAAATTCCATGGACACTGGCACAGGTCTGCTGGGAAAAGTCCTTGAACACTGGATTGCAAACTTGTGAGAGTGTTTAGAGGTCCTTGGACACTGTCATGCCCATAGCATGAGAGTACCTAGAGGTCAAGTGGTCTAAAATGTCAGTGGGACCCAGGGACAAGATGCCTGAGTGGTTGAGATGTTTCATGGGGGTGTTGTTGCTGATGTGGAAGGTATGGTTGATGTGTTCTATCGATTCCATTTCCTTAAGGTCACCAAGGAGGTTGAATCCCTTCATAGTGGCCTCTCTCGTCGCATGTTTACCTCGGTTTGCCGGTTACATGGGTAGATGCAGGAGGAGGGTTGTTACAGTATATCTGACCAGTTTAACTTGAATGTGATTAATGGGCAAATGTGTTTATGTTCCTATGTGTTTGTAATTTCTTCGTATGTCTATTGTTAACAAAGTTGTTGGTCTTTGGGTAAATGTAAATGACCAATCAAATGATTTAGATGTGTGACACTTGTTTTGGTTTCGATTATGAATGGATGAATTTGTGAGGATTGTGATGTCTGAGAGACATGAAATTCATGAAAGAAAGGAGCTCGAATACCTTCATGATTTAAGTAGAGGTTTGAATGCTAGGCTTGTAAATTGGATGCTAATTATGAGGGTTGAAATTAGCATACACCCTGATTGAGATCCCTGTGTTTAACCCTACTTCCATATGAAGCTTTGAACATAAATTGGTGAAGAGTTTTGTTGTCAGAAATCAACATAAACTCTGATTGAGGTCTAGAGAGTTGAGTTCCAAAGGGAAGTTTTGATTGATGGAAGTCTGCACTTGTTGAATCAATTTACAATCTAACTATTGTGACCCAACCGTTGTGTGGTTGTTCATGACCCTTTCATACTTTGTTTCCAAACCCCTGGGGTAATATTTTATGTGTTCTAGAATAGTGATTGAGTGTTGTCACAAAAAATAAAGCACCCTATTTTGTTGAACGTTGTCAAACCCTTTTTAGATTGATTCCCAGTTGGCAAATTTGTAATAATTTGCAAACTCATCTGAAGAGAGGTAAAGTAAGTCATTGATAGTATTAAGGGGTGACTCATGGCCGTGTAAAATCGATTGGTATCAAGGCTGAGTCATTTCACCTTCCAATAATTCGAAAAGACAATTTTTTTGGAGCAATATGAAATCATTTCGTAGTGCCTGCAGGATTTTGTAACAATGTTGTGAAATCATTTCACAACACTTATAAGAAGCATTTTTTAGGGTTGCGTATTAGGTTTTGAATTGTTGTTTTGGCCTACCTGTTGCACCACTGATAAGTTGAAACCTATGGAATTGAATGAGGTGAGGAAAAGGACTGGAAGGTGGGAGAAAGGTCTCTCGTAGAATTTGTCAAAGCAAATCCATATTTTCTTTTTGACTACATGTTTTAAATAGTTTATGAAATTCCAGAATTGGGTTTAATGACAAAGTTGTGCTTGTGGAGTTGTCCTTGGTTATTGGTAGCCGGGGTAACCTGGTCGTCATCACCAGTTAAATAATAGATGGAACGCTAACTAAATGACAAAGCCTATTCCCCTTGAAAATATCTCAGCTAGTGAAATAAAGGGAGACGTTATTGTTGTGCTCGAAGTATATTCCATCAACTAAATTAGTACTGCAAAGTTAGCATGATCAAAAACCTTGTTTCTTAGGTGTTAGGTATACTTAGTTCCTACACGTTTGTGGCATCTCATGTAAATGTGTAAATCTTAATTCAAGAATACTCGCAGTTTTAGGTGTGGTTGCTCAATGGACAATTTTGTGTGTGTGAACTCAAAAATCCTCACGACAATGATGGAGTAAATATAATATATGATTAAGTTAAAACCATTTTTTTATCATTTAAATGATCAATGATTCGGTTAAGTTGTAAAGAGTTGTGTAACATTCAATCTACAATTAGAATAAAACTTTAGTGAAAATTAATTAAAGTTTAACTTGATCAGTGAAAGAGAGGGAGAAGTTATTGTTGTGCTCCAAGTATATTGCATTAACTAAATTAGTACTACAAAGTTAGCATGATAAAAAACCTTGTCTATCTATGTGTTAGGTATACTTAATTCCTACACATTTGTGGCATCTCATGTAAATGTGTAAATCGTAATTCAAGAACACTTGCAGTTTAGGTGTGGTTGCTCAATGAACAACTTTTTGTGTGTGAGCTCAACAATCCTCTTGACAACGATGGATTAAATACAATATGATTAAGTTAAAACCATTTATTTACTATATAAATGATTAGTGATTCATTTAAGTTGTAAAGAGTTTTGTGATATTCAATTTATAATTAAAAAAGAATATTAGTGAAATTCGTATAAGTTGTAAAGAGTTGTGTAATATTCAATCTATTATTAGAAAAGAATATTAGTGAAATAAAGATGTGAAAAATCATTAAGTATGAGTGCATGTACACAAATTTTCCCAACTTACCCATATGCTCGCTTGATAGACAAACTTTAGTGGCACCCATGAGATTCTACTTATAAGTAACAAAAAAAAACTTATTTACTTAAAGCAGCCTAGATCCATCTTGACTATGGACCTATCAAGCGCCGAGAGGGATCAAATCTCTCGAGATGCAAAGCTTTCCTCAAGTTTTGCACTCAAAAAAGAGGTTTACACCTCGAGAGATTTGATCCCTCTTAGCGCTTGATAGATCTCGAGCTAAGATGGGTCTAGGCTGGTAAAAAATTTAATGAATGCCACACACTTTGAGGGGGAAACCTCCCTTTACAATTATGATGATCCCAAGACTCTCTCTCTCCCCATCTCTCTCGATATATATATATATAATATATATCACAAGGGACCCATGATACAATTATAGGGTATAATGAAAAGGACCCAATCAACTTCTTCTTGTTAGAATTTTCGGAAGCAAATTGTGTGGGGGATTAATTATAGCAAATGTTTCGGGTGGACACTCCACCCATCATCAGGGTTTAGAGAGCTAAAGATGTTAGGAGTGACCATTGGTCTGCCCTTAAATAGATTAGAGTTAACAAGTAACTGTTAATTAAAAAAATAATCCAAATATTAGATTAACGGTCAAAAGAGAAATAACAAAAATATTAATAAGGGGCGACCAACATTTATGAAAAAAAAGGAAAGGGGGATAATAATGAAAATGAAAAATGAAAAAAGGATGTGGGAAGTATAGGTCAGATTAATGGATAATCAAGAGGATTAACTATATATATATATATATATATAGAATGAGAAAAAAGATGAATCAAACTAGATAGGAGGGTTAAGAAGGACCAAAAAAGGGGAGGGGAGTTGGGAAGAGGAAGGAGGGGGGTCAATCGAAGGGGGTAATAAAAGGAAGAGATAATTAATAATGAAAGAGAAGGGGGTGGGCTGGGATGGAGTGGGGCAGGGTGGTGGAACAATTTAGGATATCAATTAAAACGGTTGAGACAATTATTGAAAAAGGAACAAGGGAGGAAAAATAAAGCTAAAGGAAATGAATAAGGGATGAACCCAATATGGTGGGGGGAATTAAATTGAAAGAAAAATAACAAGAACAATTAAGAGAGGTGGGAAAGAGAGAAAAAAGAGAGACGCGGGGAGGGATAAGTTTAAAAACGATTAAAGAGTGAGTTGATGAATTCTCGGTTTCCAAAAAAATATTAAAATTATAATCTTTTTTCCCTATTAAAAATTTATTAAAAATATTTAAAAAAAATAACTAATATATTAAAACTTAAATCTTAAAAAATCATAAATAATAAAACTTAAATTCTTAAAAATTATAAATAACAACACGAAGGTAAAATATATTATATAAAAACAATTATACAAATTCATTTTTTAAAATAAATATACACTAAAAAACATAATTTAAACTTAAAAAAAAAACTAACCATTTCAACCATTTATCATACCCTAAATTGAAAATACAAAATATGCTAATTAATTTGTCCTAACCGATTTAATAATAAATCTCTATATAATAACAAATTTATCACATTTCAGGTCAACCACTTAAAATGCATAAGGATAAAATCGTCTCCATACTGAATTAAAACTTTAACTTTACACTTTAAATCTCCGCAAACCAATTATACTGAAAACACACAAGCCTCTGTATCTAACTCTGGCTAGTTCATGTTTAGCGGGACTATTGTTTTCAATTAATGCTATTCTGTCTCCACTAGGGTTAACGGGGTATTGGTTTCAATTAGTAATATTCTGTCTCCACTAGGGTTCAAAGCTTTCTTCTAGGCCTATACCCTCTCTTTTGAGTAAATGTTCGGCTGAATACGCTAACTGGATGGCCCTCAATGAAGACAAGGCCTTCTATCGCACGCCTTTCATCAATTTCAAGCATAGATAATCGAAATTCTCATGGCCTGACATTTCCTCTTCTTCCCTGGATATTAAAACGATTTCACTTCTCCTCTTCCTCTGTTGTTCCAATGACAAAAGAGGCCTCGGAGGACGCAGACAACGTCCTGTGTTCGAGAGTCGCTGACTTCACTCTTTCCGAATCACCACATAGTTCTTCAGAGGATGCAGCTGAAGATACCTTTGAAGCCATAGATTGTTCAGTCCTCTCCACTCTTGTGGACTCTGAACGCTCCTCATCTGATTCAAGCGATGGATGTATGGCAGATGGGTCTCTGATAGAAAAGGCATGGAGGCATTGGAGGAAGCTGGGGGAACCCAAATTGATAGTGGCACCGATGGTTGATCAATCCGAACTTCCATTCAGAATGCTCTGCAGAAAGTACGGGGCCACTGCTGCTTACACACCCATGTTGCATGCTCGCCTTTTTGCAGAAAATCCCAAATATCATAAGCTTGAATTCACCACATGTAAGGTAAAGCTCTCTTTCTACTTTGATCTCCGTAGATGAATTTGATGTACAGTGTCTTTTTCCTAATTAATTCCATTTTTTATACGGTGTATACACATTATGAATGCGAGTATTTGGGGTGTGTGTGCTAATCTCAAAACACACTTAAGACAACTATTTAGCTTGTAGATACAGTATCACCTGATGGGTAGATACACATATTCTTCTGCCCACGTTGTTAGCCTTTGAACTTCTGGCTGTACACTCTGTTATCGTGTTATTATGGCTTGGTTGGGCATGCACAGTTATGCATATGTTTTACCGTGGGTTTAGCAGAAATGTATTCTTACTTCAAGCTAAATAGAAGCCCGTGTGTTCTAAATGAATCTATGTCTCAATGGGCCAGATTATCTGGAACTACAAAAACACCGAGTATGATCTATGAAGATAGTCGAATACTAGCTTCTATGATATATGGGCCATACTGTTATCAGATTGTGTTGTGACATAAACTCAAGAGGAGTTTCAGATATAGTTGGCATCGACATCACTACAGGGTATTTGCCCAAATATATATAACTAGTTTCTTTGATACTACCAGGGATTCCTTGGCCTTGAATGCGAGGGGTGTTTGCTTTTTCTTTGACATCTTTCTTGAGCTTCAGCTGGAGGGTTTCGAGGCCACAAAGGATTACCCACTGGCCTCATTAGCCCGGACCATACATCTGAGGACATTATTTGGCAGGCTTTGTTATTGACATCGCTATTATGGGTACAGATGAGCAGAGTGATTAGCTCTCCTTTATTTTGTTGGGGGGGGGGGTTAGCTGCTTTGGTCTACCCCATTTGTGAACTTTGCTCGACTTTACTTCTTTAGATTTAGATCTAGAATTGACATCTCTTTACTACTCTTTTTGTTAGGAATTGTATTTTGCACTCCTTTTATAGCTGGCCGTGCATATTGTACTCTTGAGTCCAACTGACCTATTTTTGTCACTTGTGGACATTCATATAATATCAATCTTTATAGTTTGAGATGTATCAGTTTGTGGAAGCTCCCAAAAAATTTCAGATCAATCGAGTATTGATAAAACCTTATTGATGTTAATCAATACTTATTGTTCACCCACAAACAATGTGGTTGATACCAACCTAATTTTAACAAGCAACATCATGAGTGATCTAAGACTTCCACAGTGATTCATATTGTTATAGACTTCCGGAAGGGCAATGTGTGATATAAGTGATCCGTCCAATTGGTCCCTAATGATGGATGGAGTTCCCATCCGAAACGTTGGACGGATCACTTATATCACACAGTGCCCTTCCGGAAGTCTATAACAAAGCAACAACATGTTGATCTTTAAAAATTCAAGTTGCCGTGGCTTATGGGGGATGCATTCCAAAGTGGGTTGGTGCTAGGTCTTCCTCTCCCTTTGCACCCTTTCAAGACAGATAGTGTATTTTGGCCTAACTGAGATATTATCTCTCCAGGTTTTGTCTTGTTAATTGAATGGGTCATAAGGGAAACCCTCGAAGAGGTCCCAAATGAGCTACTAGCAAGGAACCATCTAGATCTAGCTTTTTAAATTGGAAAGATTAGAGGACCCTTTGAAATATGTGATTTGATTAGAGAGGTTACGTGCTTCATAATATTTGGCTGTGCTTTCCACAAAACACTGTAATGGGCTTCATTGGTATTCTTTTAGGAATTAAGATGGGAGTATGAAGGTCCAAGGAATGGATTGGATCTTTCAGCTAAGTTAAGTGAACTTCCCAAACCAAGAGGGCATTTTGGTTTTCTGCAGGCATGTGGTTTTTCTAAGAGAGGTTTTCACACATGCGAGGATTTGTAGGACAATCACACCTACTCCTTGTTAAGTTGGAGATGAATGAACCAAGCCCATCATATTTGGCCCAATATCGGAATGATTTCTAGGAACTTTGCAAATGGTCTTAGAACCAAAGGTATTGAAGAGGGAACTTTATATCCTAGTCTGCTCCTTTGGAAGGATTGGTGATGGAGTCATCAATAGATTTTTATTTGCTAAGATACCAAGAAGCCTCTTGAGAAGGTTAGACCAAACAACTATTATTGTAGCATGTCACAGTTGGAGTGAGAACTTAGGAATCAAAAAGGAAAAGAAAAGAAAAAATGTATTGAGAGCACATATTTTTCTCATTACATAAGAAGAAAGTGTTGCCAATTTCCATTGAAGATAGGTAATGTGATTGTGAGGGCAAGCTACCCTTTTGGCCACCCAAGTATGCTATATGGTGCAATATGCTTTCTTCTTGTGGTTCTTGTTTTAGCATGAATCATATATCCTTAAAGAGCAAAGGTTGAAATTTTCGAATAATGTCATGTGGCTATGGCATGTATGTGATGGCTCATACAATTTAAGATTATTGGCATTAATCACATCATAATTGTTGAGGCGTGTTAGAACATCAAGTTCAAATTGGTCCAACAACTTGAATAATAGTGCAAGGCCCATACTTGATGGGTTTTAGCTTTATGATGTTGTTATACTCTCGAATGGTAATGAAATTCAAAATTGATTCATTGCCCAGACTTTTACACCATTGTCTATGTGATGTTCATTTGATTTGCTAAGGTTTTGAGTTGTTCCCTAATTATTAGACTGGGTATAATTGATGAAAACTCTTTGTATTGAGTTGTGGTTGTGCTAATTCCACTAGCATACTTGCCCCATTTAGATTGATCATGGATGCTCTACTTGTGACATTTTAGTCTTGGTCCATTGTATTCATAGTTCTACCAAGTTTCTTGGGACGTGGGGACGGGGGAGCAGGGAAACGTAGGAGCGACCTATGCAAAATATCCCCACCAATTTTTAGGAAACATGGGGGGACATTGGGGTCTTCAATACAAGGGACCTGAACAAAAAATAGTAAAATTCTAAAAAAATATAAATATATCATTGAAATTTTATAATTTAACTGTTTTTATCATTATATCACTTACATCATGAAGGATAAATCAATGAATCTTATCACTGAAACAAATTTAAAACGAAAGGCATGATACAATCATGCATGTAACTGTAACATTGTACAATGAAAATAAAAGTTTAAACCATATTGAAGTTCCAATTGTGAATACTGAATATAGAAATAAAAGTCAAGTCCGATACATCAAGATTCAAATTTTTATAGAGCCAAGTCTAATATATTATATCAAGATTCAAAACAAACTAAAGTATACCACTGAAGTTCGAAACAAAAAGCAGATAACATAAGTACATATCAAATGACAAATGAGCATAATTGCTCAAGGTATTGCCCCACTAGTCTCTGCATCCAGCTACTGCATGAATAAATCAGGGTCAACCATGTCACCGTATCAATCAAAATCATTTGCATTCTCAAACATGGACGTGGCACACCACCCAACCCCATCTGTGTCTCATCAAGTCCCTCCTCCATATCTACCTGTGCATTGTACTTTGGATTAACATCCCATCATGTTGCTATTCCCTTCAAATATGAAATAACCAAAAAAACCCTCCCCCCCTCCATCGATTCATAGTATAATTGTAATATTCTATAATTATTTTTAGGGATTTGACTTTCTCTTTTACGATTTGACCTCAATTTTTTGGAAATATTTCCTCTTTTGGGAGGAAACATCCCCCATTTGAGTTTCTTCATGTTTCCGTCTTTTGGGGATAGGGGGAAACTTCCCCCAGATGTCCCCATGTCCTTGGGGCGCAAGGAAGCGTGGGGACACATTTCCCAGGTGGGGGGACATGTCCCCATGGAACACTTGTATTTTTGAACTAGATGATGTGTTGTGCAAAATCAAGCTCTCCATTGTACTGCCCATTGTTCCTCTCTTTAAGTAACTCAAACAATCTTGTTTGAGCTTTTGAAAGCTTTTGCGAGACCACATCAATGTAGTTTTGCATGGCACCCTATGATCTTTGGTAAGGTCTTGGGTTTGAAACATCATATTGTATTTGAAACAATTCTTGTATTGATGTTGTCCTCTCGGGTTAGCGTTGCATTAGGGGTTTTGATGGATGAGAGTTTCTCCAAAGCTTCTTTAAAGCTTTGCTTTGAAAAAGATTGTTATTGGCCTATTCCCAAACTTGAGTAAATGAATTCTATCTTAAAGTTGAGTTCCCTTGGCACTACAGATTTCATCAACTTTCAAGTGTTGTCAAAGCTTACCTATCTAGGCCTACAACTCTTTAGTAAAGGATTGCTTTGTAAGCATTGGCTCACCTAGTTGAGGTACTCTCAAACTGTGTTTTGAAGTTTTCTATTGAGGCGTGACTTGCTATGCCTTTCCAAGAAAGAGGTGGTTCAATTAATGTCGACTTCCTACCATTCATTCTAACCATCTTCTTGCCTTTCTTTGAAATAAGATTTAAATTTTTTCTGATGCAACTCAAGAATCTTTGATTCATCAAGTGAGAGACATTCAAAATGTATTGGGCTATAGGCATATACGTTTTAGTAGCTCCTAAGGGGACAAGAAACTAGTTATGATAATAGTATGAAAGAGTAGCCACCATCAACCTTTGAATTAATTGAGATCTGTTAAATTGGCAACTAGGGCCAAACTCCATGTGGATCAGCTTATTTTTGTCAGTTGATATTTTTATTGGATCCCTCTCGTCGAGAGGTGTAGGATTGATCTAAAGATCATCCGATTCCGATAAGTATTTATGGAGATATGAATTTATTTTGTTTATGAAATTATTATCAAGCCGACCAGCACTTGTGTAGGCTCTTGAAGCCCAACCGACGTGTCTATTCATTATCCACGTTTTAGTATAAATTGGTGAGGATTTGTAGTCATTTTGCAACTCACCTCAAGTGATCTCCTCTCCACGTCTTGGGTTTATGGAGAAGGAGATTCACTATGATTTTCGTTGGCTGAATATGATGATGCCCTAATCTTATACGCTGCCCTAATTACAGTCATGGAGAAGAAGACCTAGACGCTGTTTAAAGAGACCTATTCACTGCCCTAAGACATTTAGACGCAGGCCCTATGGACGCTGTCTTGGAGGAGGATTATCTCATTGAAGGAATGCACCTATGTTGTCCCAAAGGAGGCTCCTACGCAGTCCTAGGAAAGGCTTTAACGCAGGTTAGGAGATGCCCTAGGTGCAGTCATAAACTCGGATGTGTGGAGCAGAAATACCCTTGGATAAGGACGCAGCAAAGTGTGAAGTTTGGGTTCAATACATTCTTGGAATGGATCTGACTTCTTGTTGACAACCTCGGCATCAATGATATGTTACCCTCGTATGACAAGGAGCAGTATCCTCTCACGGCATACCTGTAATCTGAAGATGGTGTTCTCGGACAGGCTGATGATAATCTCGGCATACATCTAGGAAGCATACTTGTAGGTGCTGTCTTGTCTCAACATCAAACGGATGGAGCAGAAAGGCCCTAATACCTGTAACAGTAATCTCCTGAAGATGTTAATACAGTCTCGACATAGTTACAGACTTTGGTGTAGGATCTCGGTGACTAGGTGCAGTCATGGATGGAGCCGAGATCCTTATTATAGAGGACAATTTAGGATGTCCTTCTCGGAGGTTGGAAATCTCGGATGAGGTACAGTAAGGTAGCTCTGTTACAGCATTGTGATGAGTGCAGCACTGTGATGAAGTGCAGCATACTAATGATGGGGACAGCATGATGTATGGACAACAGCATGATGTAGATCATGGGTAGATCATGATGATGGAAGGGGCAGCATATGCACAGGCAGCATGATGACAATGAGTCATACCAGCAGGGGCAACATAATGACGATGATGTATGGGCAGCAAATGGACGAGATGCTGAACGATGAGAATCAGTTGAAGCAGAATGTCTTCAACTGATCTCATCATGATACGAAATGATCTGTGCTAGATCTAGATAAGTCAAGTATTGACTTTTGTTGTAAATGTACTCTCTCTCTCTTTCTCTGCTGAACTTTGAAGATAAAAGAAGATTTGATCAAAGGGTTTCCCCACACATTGTGGGGTTTGTCCCTGGCTCGCGCCATATCTTGTGTCCTCTTGTCTTGGCTTGTCTTCTGCGTTTTATATTTATGTTCTATCTGCAGTTTATCGTAATGCTGATGTGATTGCTAACTGTGAAAAAAATAAATAAATTGCTTTAGCATAGAACATACCTAAACTAAACATGGTATCAGAGCTGAGGTGAAGACAATGCCCAAGCAAGAGTGAAAGAGCAATCACCGAAGACAGTTGGGACAAGACACAAGGATCAATGGGTTCCTCATAATTCACCTAGGGTGAAGTTAAAGCAGAGAATGTTATCAGAATGGCGCAGCAGAAGTTTCTGATGGCCCATCTAATGATCCCTTCATTGGGAAGTTCGGATCTAAGGGTGGAAGGAAAGGCAGATGCCTTGTTGAAATAAGTTCGGCCGTTATGTGAAGGAGTGTCCGAATGACAGAGACACATCTCTTGATGAAGATAACAATCATTCCTGGGACATCTTCAATGATCAAAGGAATGACTGGTAATACAGGTCATCAAGAAAATGGTTGACTCTTCCACGAAAGCAAGGAACCCTAGAATCTCTTTTATGTACCTGATCGCAAGAAGAACCTGATGTTCATCTCGGAAATGGAAGTCAAAGGTTACAGGGTGGCACTTATCGATGGAAAGGTTCATGTTTGAAAATATATCTTGTTAAGATGTTTTGAGTTCTGGGTTGTATCAAGTTGCAGGAAGTCCACTAGGGACCATGTCCGTTGACTCAGCACCGGAGGTCTGTGAGTCAGATGGTGACTTGAATGCCTGAATTCAAAAGGGAGCATGCAGGTACTTGTCTGAAATGTATTGAAGGAAAATATTATAAGGGGACCATTCTCCTCATGCAGCAGGTCCACAGGCTTGGGACAACCCGAGGAGTTTAAGACTCATGATCGGGAATCTCATGTATACAGGTGGAAGAAAGCCCTCTATGACTTGAAGCAAAACACCTCGGGCATAGTATGAGAGGATTGATAGCTGTCTAATGCAGCTGAGACTCACTAGGAGTGAAACCGATCCAAACCATTACTCGAAGGTTGTGGATGATAAACCTCTCATATCGGCACCTATATCTGACAGGTGCAGACCCTCTCATTTATAAGAGATAGAGGGAGTTGGATTCTGAATGTGAGAAGATAAGCTGCAAGCTTGTGACTGCCTCAAGGATCTTAACTTTCAGAGGTTATATGGTAGTGATGTCGGACCTGATTTGGGAAATGCCTCTGAGTTTCATAAACTCATTCGCGTTGATGTTCTTAGAGAACCTTCGTCCGGACATCTGTGTTGCAGTTAACATGATGAGCTCATATTTGGTTGAGCCTCATCATTTTCACTGGGTTGGTGCCAAGAATATTTTGAGATATCTTCGTGGCACGATAAACCATGGGCTGAGATACACTGTCGGGAGTGTGATACTCCGTGGATATACTGATGCCGATTGGGCTGGCAATGTGGTGGATCGTAAGAGCACATCTGGATGTTGTTTCAATC
>APFE030660774.1:119960-149134 GCA_000404065.3 Pinus taeda | reverse complement strand
AGTTCACATATTACTGGTGCACAAACCTTTTACCTGAGCGATGAGTGATCAATAAGTAAGGTGGATCTGACGAAACTATTAAACTGCAGTGTGTAACCGTGTCACATCCATAGGCCTTTCGATGTATCGCAATCGGCGGAGCTGGAGTGTTATTGTTCACTGGATGATGCACTGTCCGATATGCGATCTGCAAACGGTGGACCCAACAAGTTTAAAAACCACACCCTATAATTGTATCGCATCTGGGAAATTGGCGTATCACAATCGATGGAGTCATAGGGTGTTACTATTCACAGGGCATTGCATTGTGCGATATGCGATCTGCGAACCAATAGACCCGATGGGTTTAAAAACCACACCCTATAACTGTATCGTATCCAGGAAATCAGTGTATCGCAATCAGTGGAGTTGGAGGGTGTTACTATTCACAGGAAGATGTGTTGTGCGAAATGCGATATGATATCGCAATTGCAACCCTGACTTTGTCAGGGGCCAATTATTTAAACAATGTTCCTTTGTGATGTGCAATATGTGATTATCACATTGCACCCTTTCCTGATTATGGCCAATTTGTAACCATTAACCTGCCTTTGATCTGTGACTGCAATATCACAATCGCAACCCAATAAACTGGGGGCTAATTCTTTACCCCTAAACCCTCTGATTCTGTGATCAACAAACTGCAGGGCCAATGGTAGCCTACCACTTGGCACTTCCCCATTTGCTGAAGACTCTTTCATGTCATTTTGTCTGCCACCTGTCCAACTCAAACGTATACTTTGACTTGCTCTAACTTCTTCATATGAGCTCAAATTTGAGTGTCATTCACATTGTTGGAATCAGGATGATGAGCACTTCGATATGATGCTAAGTTTATTGAGATTCTACCACTTTGAGTTTTGAGCCTTTTTACCATGCCACTGGTACTTTTTAGAGATCTACTTGGATCAATCCTCTTGGATCCTCCTGGATCACTCCTCCCCACTAAGAGAAGATTTTGATCCTCCAAAAGCATTAAATAATTTGCAACTTCTCTATACATTGTCTGCACTACAAGTGTCCTAACATGTCATCCTTCCTTCTCCTTCACCTTTTTCCTTCAGAGCCATAAGTGATCAGCTGACACCTACATCCCCTGCAAACCTGTAGTACAATATCTTGAAAATTACATGTTTAGCTATATGACCAAAAATGAGCCAAACATCCCATACTTGCCACGAGTTTATAACAGATAGTATGTGGTCATGTTTACATAAAAATGGAAACAATACCCTAGTTATCAATATAAGGCAAAACATCATTGTTTCTTCAACAAGTGATGGAAACACATCATCACTTTCACAGTTTAAAATGAAACACAAAAGAAGGCCAAACGTCATTTTTGTTGCAACAAGTGATGGAAAACACATCATCACTTCTACAATTTAAAATGCAACACATGATTTGCAAAAATAAGGCCATGACATTCTACCACACCTAGAAGAACCATCTCTCACTTATCAAAGTGACTGTGTCGTCTCTTTGTGGCACATTCATTGATCGAAAAACTATTTTTCCTGGTTCATGCATGGATGCTTTGTCCTTGCGACGCTACTCTAGATGGAGCCTCCAACAAGTGGCTCTTTGATGATCACCTCTGTCGCAATGACCACAAGAAGTCTTCTTCCTCTAGATCTGCTTAACCTTCTTCCTTGCCTGCTGTTGAGAGGGTATTTCACGCCTCATTCTTTTGCATGTTGCTATTCTTCTCCAGCACTCAACAAACACATGGTTATACAATCCACAAAAACTGCAAGTTTTTCTATAGCATGATTTCCAGTCATTATTAACAATATGGTTGTAATCAAATTGAACATTAGAATACTAAGACTGATTATACCTTTCTTTTTGGTCTCTGGTATGATCATGGGAATGAGAGCTTGCCTCAACTCTTTCTCTGCAATGCATACTGCCATAGGTTGACGGCGATGTGTTCCCATCATCCTCTTTCCTCGACGGTTTCAAGAATGTCGTGGAAGCTTCTAACATATTTGAGCACTGTCCTTCAGTGTACCCCAACCTTGCGAAACGAGGACTTTGCTCAACCTCCAATGGCTGAGTTATGCCCTGGCCATTAACACCAAGTCCTTCTTCTTCCTTGTACCTCATCTTGGTAAGGAGTCTCATGTTTGTCCTTGTAATGGATATCTCCACATTTCAAACCAAAATTATACTATGTGAAGATGAAACTTAAGAGAGATCAATATCTTTTACCTCCACTGTCGATTTGGAAAGAAGTGATGAAGTCTTCTCATCATCTGCCTTTGATGGTTCGCTAGATGTTTTGGCGAATTCCCCAACCTCCTTCCTAACATAACCAAGTCCTATATGTCGGGGTAATTCCTCTACTTGGACGGGATTTATGACGCCCTCGCCATTAACGTCGAGGCCCTTTCCCTACTACCCCATTCTCTTTAACATTTTGGACCTGATTCCTGTAGTATGGGTTTCAAAAATAGCGAAATCATCATTAGGAACAATACATGGAATCGAAGAATTTTTTTTTACCTCACGGGGGTCATGCTGCAACTTTTCCAAGTCCTTGTCCTTAGCTTGCAGCTAGTGTAGCAACCTGTGTTTCTCCTCTTTCTCTTCATGTAGAAGCCTCCTTAATTCAGCAAGCCTTGCTTGAAGACTCTGGTCATTGTGCTTCAACTCTTCCAGGGCCCCATCCATGGCTCACAACTGAAGCTGTAATCGCTACTTCTCCTTTTTCTCTTCTCGCAGTATTCTTCTTAATTCAACATTCTCTTCTTGAAGTCTCTCGTTAATCTCCTCATTCGAATGACGAAAAGACAATGAATAAGATGCATAAGCACCGAAAGATGTGGATGGCGCATCGCTCTCCAATCTCTTCGTCTCCTCCTCTCTTCTCTTCTCATAGCACCATACATGATGTCCACCATTTTAGACATTCACAGGAAGGTCTCGTGCATTTATTTATCAATCTCCATGGCTCCACAGTTGGTCATTCACACTCGCAATTATTAACAGCAATAAGACCGCTTATCTTCCCAATGATCTTCAACATATTCCATGTCTCCTCTTCATGTTGCACGTCCTTTTAGGCTTATTTCTGGTTAGCGTACTCGTGTAATTCACATCAACTAAGCCTTGCTCTGATACCACTTGATCCATGATTTATTTTTTTTGCTATGGATGCATTTTTACATTACATGTAACAGAGCACTTAAAAACCATGAAACATAAGCATATAAAACAAAGATAAAAGAGACATAATCATGCATGAGATCAAGACACAGAGAATTGATTACGGAGTTCATCCAATTTGGACTACATCTCTGGGCCCTACTCAATAGTGGGGAGGCCTTCATTCATTAAATGGCATGAAAAGAGAAGAAGTACAAGAATATTTTGCATAAACACCCTTATACCTCCAATCTGGAAGATAGATGAAAAATGGAGAGCCCAACTCTAGAAACAGATAGCACCATTGACTTCATGGTGAAAAATCGTGCATAATCGCCTATCCAAATGCCCAATTCTGATAAAAGGGCTTTCTGCACCTTCTCGGAACCTTCTGATTTTTGAGGTAAGGTTTCGACCACCTGCAAAGAGCAGGTGATGTTGCTCTTCTCTATAAATCCACTCTGCTCTCCCCCCCTCTCGCTGTGCGGATAACCGACTTTATATTCTGGTGGGCAGGATCCTTAACAATATGGGCAGTTTTAACAAATGATAAGTTTTAGTAGGACGTTTCAAAATCGACATATTAGTCCGAAGACAGCTCATGGTTGTTTTGCATTCTTAGAAAATCCAACAGAAAATAGTTGATACAGACCATTTTGCATTAATACATTAAACTGATGGACTTAACACAAAGATTCGGTGTTTACTCCTTAACCCGACGGCTTTATCAGTGGTAGCCATAATCTATTGGCGTTGATAGCCCCATCACGAATCACAATCGACCAATAGTTCACATATTACTGGTGCACAGACCCTGTACCTGAGCAATGAGCGATCATCGAGAAAGGCGTTCATAGGCCTTTTGGTGTATCGCAATCGGTGGAGCCAGAGGGTGTTACTATTCACACGATGTTGCGTTGTGCGATATGTGATCTGCGAATAGCGGACATGGTGGGTTTAAAAACCACACCCTATAACTTTATCGCATCAGGGAAATTGACATATCGTAATCAGCAGAGCCAAAGGGTGTTATTGTTCACAAGACCTTGTGTTGTGTGATATATGATCTACGAACCGACAGGTTTAAAAACCACACCCTATAGTTGTATCACATCTGGGAAATCAACGTATCGTAATTGGAAGAGCTGGAGGGTGTTACTATTCGCAGGACATTGCGTTGTGTGATATGCGATGTGATATCACAATCACAACCCTGACTCTACTGGGGGTTGATTCTTTAAACGTTGTCCCTTTGTGATGTGTGATATGCGATTATCGCATCACACCCTTTCCTACTTGGGGTTGATTTGTAACCACCGACCTGCCTCCAATCTGCGATTGCGATGTTGCAATCGCAACCCGACACATTGGGGGTCGATTCTTTACCCGCAGACCCTCTGAGTTCTGCAATCAGTGAAATTCCTAGCCAATGGCAGCCTGCTACTTGGTGCTTCCCCATTCACTTAAGACTTTGCCATATCATTTTGTTTGCCACCTGTCCAAGTCAAACTTGTACTTTGAATTGCTCTAACTTCTTCATATGAGCATGGATTCAAGTATCGTTCGCATCGTTGGAATCAAGATGATGAGCACTTCGATTTGATGCTAAGTTTATCAAGATTATGCCACTTTTAGGTTTCAACCTTTTTACCATGCCACTGGTACTTTTTAGAGATCCACTTGGATCAATCCTCTTGGATCCTCCTAGATCAATCCTCCTGGATCATTGACTGTAACCACAATTGGGCCCATACTATCATCCCTATCCTTTTGCAAGAGACAACCATATGTTTCATAGAATTTAGTTGCTCATCCAACCAAATCCATCTCACCCCATCTTCAGTTTTCCGCTCACTCACCTCACTATCACGCACCCAGAAAATTGCTTTCACCATTATCCTCACCCACTTTAGGATCACTTCCTCCATTCCTCAACTTAGAATGCTCATCCAAGGCACTGTTGGAATGGGGAAGTATCATTTAATTGATTTCCTAAAAGATACATTTCTTGTTGAATCTCTTCCCAATTTAATTCCATTTCTCCTACTCGCTCCAACAAGTGTTGCGACGTTTAAGATAAAGGTGCTTACAATCCATTCTTTCCTTCGCATTCCTTTAGTGTCCATGCATCCTTTTGAGGGCCAACCACTTTTGCATAGCCAAGAAAAAATTCATCACGTCAAATACATTTTAATCGATGGAATGAGCTTTATTTGCCCTAAACTTCTTTAACGGATAGACGATGGCTTAAGGGAGGTATTTCCTTTGTATCAAAATGTCCCTTTTGGCAATTTATCTATCATACTTGTTGTTGATTTTGGTAAATTACCTCATGTGAAGGACATCCCCAAGTATGTCAGCACATCACACGGAAATGCCCTGTGGCGCAGCTTTGACACGGTCATCACGCTATCTACAATATTTCGTCAACAAGGGATGAACCCTCTTCAAATTGCATTCCGAAAATTGCTCACGATTCTCAGAAATGCAACACCAACAGTTAAATACTAGAACCTTCGCATGTCAAGGAAAATTTCCTTTTTGTCAGAGGATGAGCAAAAGGAATATGACAATGAAATCCACCTATATCCAACAAACCTAGCTATCGATTGAATAACAAACAAATGCTAAAAAAATTAAATATGCCAATTTCATGTTGCTACACAAAGAAAAGGAACCACCATCCTACTGATGCACACGAAGAAGATGAACAATTGGATGAAAAAGTTCTTATTTTCAATGAACAACATGTTTTCCTCACATGTAACTTGTGGATTGAAGTAGGTCTCGTAAACAGATCACTTGGAAAAGTAATTTCCATTTTCTATGTAGCTGGATCAACCCCCCCCAATTACCATCGTTTGTTGTTGTTGATTTATTCCAATACAAAGGTCCACCATGCGATGCCTTCAACCCATATTATGTTCAACTTGCCCCAATAACATGAGGGTCTCACAGGCAAATTCCCCTTCGAATGGCATGGGGTTTGACAATAGATAAATCGCAAGAAATGACATTACGAAAGGCAATAGTGGACATTGTCAACATAGACCGACTAGGCTTAACATTCATTGTTATCTCCAGAGTTTGAACGTTGGCTGATATTTGCATCTCTCCACCATTTTCCTTCAGCTGCTACTCCCACATGCAAGGCAATGCTTACATCAAGCACAGGAAGCAAGAGGAATCAATACTAGCATCAAAGTCTTTACAACCACCTCCAATATGATCATTGTGTCTAGCCCCTTTTGATTCACTTTTAGTAAGCATACTTTGCATTCAATTTCACAATAGTTTATTTCTTTTACAGGTAGTTGTTGTGAAACGCAATTAAAATTCCATACATTTTCCCCTTTCTAAAAAATAACATATTGTGTGCATTCGTCTTTAGAAAAAAAAAAAGACAAACTTTACAAGTTCGCATTTTGTTGATTAATATGAGCATGCTTTTACAAATTTGCTTCAAATCAAATACTTTAAAAAATGCTTGACAGCAAAATAGAAACTAAAATATATGTTCTCACTTGCTTCCAAATATCTTTTCAGCTCTCCAGGGAGTGACTTACCACAAAAGTTCACAATTTTTTTTCCAAATAGAAAAAGGACTCAAAATGAACAAACTTTCCAAACTGTTGTGGTAAAAATGACAACACTCCCAAATTGACCTTATTGTTATCATATTGGTAATGGGGACCCCTATGTATTTGTAACTACCTTTTGGATCATTTGTTCTTCCACTTTTTCTTATCCTATCATTCTGTTTTATTTTTCAGTTTGAGTTAATATTTTTTTTACAACTTCCTTTTTTAATATTCATTAATTAGAATAAATGAAACAAATAACCCCTAAGTCCAACACTTGTATTTTCGTGTGACTTTAGCCCTTTTATATTGAACTAATCCCTTCTAATTTCATTTCAATAAGCATACTTTTGATTCAATTTTGAAATAGGAAAAAATGGACAAATTTTACAAGGTCGCATTTCGGTGATTGATATGAACATGGTTTTACAACTCTAATTCAAATAAAATACTTTCAAAACATTTGACAGCGAAAAAAAAATAAAAAAGAAATTGTCCTCACTTACTCACAAATCTCTTTTCATCCTTAAAGGCATATGTTCCGATATGCAATTGTCTCTGACCTCCGATATCAGACAACCTGCGAGACTAGCATATCACAATATCGAAATCTGACCCTTTATCGCATATCGGAGAGCAAGGATTTTGAATCATGTCAGATAACAGAAAACGTCGATATGGAATCTACGATTTGCTAAAGTGGAGCCTAATATGCCATGTGGCCTCCTCCGATAGTGCTTATTATAATATGGAGAAATTTTTTAAAAGCGCTATCACTTTTGGAGTTTAGATATTTTTCTTATTATTATAAAGAACCAATGTTATATGTATTAGAGATTTACTATCAGAAATTTCCAAAATAATTCCTCCAATGTCATAAATCTGATATAACTCTATTATCAAAAGGTTCCTCCCACCAATAGACTACAACCACTCTATGTCTTTCCTGCCACGTCATTGCGACCAATCACGTGAGGCGAAATTTGGTTCCTTGACTAGGGTTTTGACCATCAAAAGGATAAGGTTATCCCAAAATTTCCTTTAACTTCATAGCCTCACTCCTATGCACCGCAAAAAAGCCTTCTCTATGATTCTTGTCATGACTCGGCCAACAGATGTCACCTCTGCATCGTGTAGTGTCTTAGCCGAAGAGCTCTAGAACCTCCCCAGTTATAAGCTCTATTGTTGCAAATGCTTCCTTGACCCAGTCTTGCCAACTATGTCTCTACGTAGGAATATCGTACACTACCAGATGTGCTTCACAGTTTGATGATGATACCTTTGGTTAGTTAAGATGATCTACAACGTCATCCCTCATGAGCTTGGGTGATATGTTCTCCAATGGATTCATGGCTTACGAGTCTTCCCTTCCCATTTGGAATGAATCCTATCGAAGGTGGCATAGGCACTTCTACGTTGCTTACCTACCACGGTTTTGGTATGGACTCCTGAGAGATTCCTTCCTCTCCTCCGACATGTTGATGGTGCCAGAACCTATGTTGGGCCTACAAGTAGCTCCATGATGCTTGACGAAACCTTCTGGTGCCTCGAGAACCATCCTAAGACGCCAATAATAGGTATCCAACCTATTGAGAAGTCCAATTTGCAGGCCATTTAAGCAAAGTTGGTGCCTCATCTGATCCCAAGGGGAAACTCCCCTTGACATTAATCCAATGCTTCCCATGCAACACAACAACTTATAACTTGGAAAACAAAATGCATGCAATTGGATAAAGACCCTACTATCTAGTGGGCCTGCCATGTAATCTTCATATTAATAAAAGGGTCTCAGAAGCCACTATCTTTCAAGTTTGCTCGAACCTCTCGTGGGGTGACCATGACATGTAATGAGTTATGTTTCTTCCTTAATAAGTTATTACTCTTTGCTATTATGTGGTTCATTATAGCATGCAATTCGGTATGCCTCTTAAGCATCAAACATTCTATGTTTACCTTTGGCAGTTATTACACACATATTTGCCTTCAGCTTTTACACACATGTATATATATATATATATATATATATATCTATATATATATATATATAATATATATATATATTATATAATATATTATATATATATATATATATATATATATATAATAATATATATATATATTATATATATATATATATATATATATATATATAATATATATATATATATATTTGTTTGTGTGTGTGTGTGTATAGATGTACCACATATGGAAACATAATCAACATAATGCAGTCCTTCAATCTAGAACCAATAGTGGAATCATAGGTTTACTCATCAGTACATTCAAAATGACAAAACGCAAAACATCTACGATATGGGTACCTCTGATCTGGAACGAATGCGATAACATAATTAACTCATTTTAATTAATGTATTAGTTCCATAATATTGGAGGTTTTGATATTAGAGATAATCACAACATTCCACAGTTTGCAAACTTGTGCTATAATAAAGCTTCGATATGGTGCACGTAAAATTACAATTAAACTCGTTTTAATATCAATATCATGTCCATCTTATCGGCCATTTTAGATGATGGAAAATAACGAAAGTTCTGATAAACATATGTGATCTTAGATTAAATCCAAAATTTTAATTATGTTGGGTCTGCAAATGAATTAATGCACCATATCGGGTCTGCATATCAGAGATGAGATAAAATATGAGGTCATAGATTGTCGCATATCACAACACATGCTTTCAAGAATATCAGTGAGATATGGATCTCGGAGGAATTTATCTATCTCAAGTCATACATAGAGGGGTTTCAAGTGCTATCATATAACAAAAATATTGAATCATAAATTGCACATATCATTGTTCATCTGTATACTTAACACATTTCGATTTAAACACATCAATGGTGATACTAATCTTATCACATAGAGTAACATATATGACAAACTTCAATTAAAACAAACTTCAATTAAAATAGTACTTCAACCCAAAAACATAGCATCAACGTAAAGATAATAGTACCCAATACACATTCACTCTGCTCATAAGTAAAATCGTTGTTGTTCTTCTTTCTATTAAGATTTGTTTACAACTATAGTAGTAAAAACCAAAATACTTCTCGTAAAATTTCAAAAGCCCCTTTCTTGATAACAATGGAGGGGATTTAAAGTCTAAAGTAAAAACCCAAATATAGAAAAGTCCATAAAATGCTGTGATGGTCCAAATAAGCCACACTTAAAATAAAAATACAAACGAATATTATACTCCTGTTACAACAAGTTGATCAAGACTTGGACGAAGATTTCTCTGGAAATCGTTGTTGAAGTTCCAATCTATCTGTCATTGCCTTCAATTTAGGTGGATGTTTAGGCGTAATGCGCATCCGTGCTGTGAATAATGTATCACTAAGAGTTGGCAACACATAACTAATTGTATTTAGAAGACACTTCGTCATCAACCATTGCCCATGTGGTTTGACTATGAAATGGCAATGGCATTCCAAGTTAATCTTTTATAGAGATTTTATTCACTCAACCTTCTTCTTTAATGATTCTTACCAAGATTTTGTCAATATTTTAACATCAGGCAACTTATCTTCTGGGCACTCAGAGATTAAATTTTCCTCCAAGAGGATTTCGTTGATTGATTGAATCATGTTGCTAGATATGTCCCTAAAACTATAGATTGCCATCTCTGAATTTTTAAGCCTTATCTCCCATTCTTGGAAGACAATATATTTATGAGATTCTTTTAACTTGGGCAGATTTTCCAATCGACCCTTAGAGTTGTTTTTCCAGTTAATGAAATAAGATATTTTCTCTTAAAATTTCATGCCATATGTCCTCAGATCGGATAGTTGATTCACAAGTGCATCAACTGATTGGAACATCTCTTCGATAATGCCCAGGTTTTGGCAAAATAGAACCTGCTGATGAGAAAACTAGTTATTTAGCTCCCCTTCTTCTTTCATGAATTATGTTGTCTTAGGATTAGCCTTCAATTGCTCAATCTTGTGCTCTAGCTCTTGTATGTGGACATTCTAACTCTTCATGTCAGATTCATATTGAATCTTCAACCCATCAAAACTGTTTTTCAATTATGAAAATTGAGCTTTCCATTACTGGATGATTCCTTTCTTTTCATTTTCTAAATTTTATTCAAGGTGGCTTATTTTATCATCTTTCTCCATTAGGAGTTGGTGAACTTTTGTGGCTTTTTCAATTGTTGCAATAACATAGGCTCGTGCATATTGTGAGAGTCTCCCAAGATCTTCAAGAGGGGTCACTTGGGCATCTTTCCACGGTACTTCAAAAGAGGTATTTGCAGTGACCAAAGCCTGCCTTTGTTCAATCCTTCTCCTCTTTCTCTGCCTGTTGACTACTGCTCTGTGTTTCAGACTATAAAATACGTCTAGAGGACGAATCTCCTCAATATTGAGAAAAACTTCATAGGTTGGAAAAACTAAGATGATTTCCATATCATCATTGTCCATAGTTTCCTTATAAGGCTCAACAGTGAACGAGCTCTTCTTAGTGATGATAGAAATCTGAGAAATCTGTTTGTGACGAAATCTGTTGTTTTATAGGGTCACTCTCTTTAATAAATTGTTCCCAAATCCCATACAAACTTTCTTCTACTGCTACCTTCTCTACCTTTAATTTTCTAGTTATCGATGTTTTAGTTACATGAATTCATCTTGACTCTCAAATGTGCTCGCTTCTGTGTCTTGTTCCGTGTTCTGGTGATTTAGATTCAAAATTTCACTAGGTAAATGGGAAATTCTTTTAACCCTGTATTGATGAAACTACACTAATTCCTCATGGTTGGGTCGTCCAGTTTCTTCTCTTTCAACCTCTGAATAATTTAACATCGATTGAAAGAAATAATCAAATTTATCAGGCTCGTTTGTAAACTACTTGATCTTTACCTGTGTTGTAAAAAATTTCACAGTATCTACTGGATCATACTATCGATTTGGAATGGTTTGAAAGTTCATTAGTTGGATTTCCTCCATCTCCTTAGTAGCATGTTTGAATTTATGTAAAGAATAGAATCCACATCGATACGGAAAAACAAGCCACATTATCTTTTTTCTTTCTGTCATGACTTAGACAAGCCATCTCCCACATTCTGGTAGGATATTTCTCGGGCTAGGAGCTTATCATTGTCATACAAGGGCAACACATGAGGCTTTGCAAGGCTGCCGAAAACTCAAACATAAGTAAATGATTCCTCCCCAAACCATCTTCCAACTAATAACAGGTCAATATTGGCTTTAGTGGAGATTCTAGGGCACTTCTCATTGAAAACAAACTAGTAAATAGGAAGGATGACACCATGGCTAATATTGTAAAAATGGGGTTGGTATTTTGTCTCCCATAGAATATCATTGTAAATGTGAATAGGAAAAGGTTCTTCAATAGTCCATTTCCATCCCATGGATGGAAAATATGAAGTGAAACAAATACAATCCATAATGTAGGCACTCATGTAGAATGGGACAACAACAATTTTAGTAAACTTACACTTTTTCCTATATTCTGGGATTAAGTTTCTTAGGTTGTTGGACATAATAGTTCCCCAGTCCATTACATAATCATCATAGGAAACTTCAATTAGGGGTGCCCATTGGTCTGAAAACTTATGGGTATTCTCATAGCCAAACAATCTACACATCATTGCAATAACAAAACAATAGGGTGCATTAATAGAGGCTATAACATACATACCCTTATCTTCCCGATTATTCTTGCTAGCATCTCTTCTCCATCCACGAATGGCCTTGGATTGGTGTTTGTTTTCCTGCATGAATTTCTCAATGAACTGTTTATCATATTTCTTCTAAGCTGCTGGGAAGTGGCACATTGCAGACAAGTATTTTGTAGTGAAAGAGTCGATGGACGCCTCTCTCTGGGTCATGAAGTTCCTATCTATGATGTTCATATGATCAATGACCCACCTGATCATATCCATATAAGGAAAGATGCTTGGGTGAGTGCCAATTATATGGAGAAATGAATTGGCCACATCATTGTATGCAATTTCTGAAACATGAACCCTATCCTCTATGGTAACTATTCTTTATGTGACTTTTGGCCCTTCATCTTGAAAGATCTTATACATGGCCTTCTAGCTAGAGACCCCAACATTAGGGGTGCATGTCATGTTGGAAAATAACCCAAGGATTTCTGTGACCTCGAGAACAAGACCAATTGGCTATCGTTGAATGAGAATTTTCCTTCTGGGTTTAGCCGATCGAGACATTTCTCGTGAATTCTGCTTACCTAGACTAGCTTGCGAGGAAACAACACAAGAATGACCAGCGCCTGCACTTAGAGAAAATGACCAATTATGCATGAATTCAATACTTTTATGAGCAAATTATTCAGGGATCCTTAGTATTAATGAAACCATTTACAATATTGAAAACCATGAATTCACTGCATTTCACCATTAATTGACAAAACGTGCATCCACGTGGCCTTCAGCACACGTTAGGTTTAACAACCATTTTTATCAGAGAAATCATATTGTTTTCCTACCAAAACTTGTGATCTGCTCTGCCTTCGAAGCCAATTACTTTTATGAGAACATATTTAATATAAAATGGCATCCACCCTTCATTGCAACTTTTCGAATGAAACCTTCACTTAGATCCACTGATCTCCGATTGCGATATGTCTTACTGTACTCACCAACTTTACCAAAGATTTTAATCAGAAAAATAAGATGGTTGTCTTGGAAAAACTTGTGATCTTTTCTATCTCTAGACCCGTTTTATTTTATCAAAGCATCTTTAATATAATATCACATCCTCCTTCATCATAGATTTTGGAATGAAACCTTCATTTGCATCCGCCGATCTCCTATTGTGATATGCCAATAGCCCTTGCCTCCTTTCAACTCTTTTTGACCGTCGTGCTAGCCCCCAAATCGGACCCTCTCTATCGGGAATTTCCATTCGGATGTGTAACCTTCATGGATGACATGTCAATTTGTCGATCGTCGATCAGCTTCTACGTTTGGCCCTTGGTCCTGTAGCTCTTCATGTGACCACAGTCTAGCCAGCGTATCAAAACCCTTCAATCAGAAGTTATCAATCAAACATTTCACTTTGATGCACAATATGCCTCAATTTACGATCTCTGATCTCCCATACGTGACACCATCGCCATCACGTATCTACCACCTTTCGCCTTGTAAGTAATGCCACGTGTTACCCATTTTTGGCCTACTGTGAGCCTTGAAGTTGTTGAATCCATCTGACAGGTATCAATCATGTTGGCACGTCATTGCCATGAGTCTATTATAGGATCCAATATTTTTTTACCACACGTCCCTTCGGGAGGAGAAAGAAAACACCCCAGCTTCTTTCGTTTAACACACAAATCCTTTGTTAATTTCTTATCGCCCATCCCGACCTATTAACACTAGCAGCCCATTCTCGGTGATTTCATTATGCCTAATATCGCATATTAGAGTTGCCTGTCATGTTAAAACCTCCAATATCAAAACCTTTGATACCTAATAAGCTGTCTTTTTGGCTCAAATGTAGGAATTTACATGGTAAGTTCCTTAGACAAAACACCAAAGGACACCGCTCACAAACAGATCACAGATCAATACACCAGTATTCTTGACGTGGTTAAAACCCTCAAAGAGGGAAACAATCGATGGCCTGAGCCAACGCAACTACTTCAGGCAATTTATTAATAAAAGAATGAAAATTTACATAAGCTCATCTCATGAATGGTTACCCTACAAATGACCCTCCATGCTCTTTAAATAGAGATCATGGACCAATCGGGTGTTAAGCCATGAATCAAGTGTCGGTAATACTGAGCAGAGAATGAACTGTCAAATCACTTTATGTCTATAAAATATCGTGACTGTCAGATTATAAGTTACAAATGTACATAGTAAAGAAACACACTTTACCTAACTCTACACTAGACCAAGTTATACTTAACTATTTCCTATGTGTCGGAATATCCTAACATCCCCCCTTAAGAACAACTTGGATAGGATTGAAGGATGTACAAATATGACACAATAGGAGAAGGAAGGAGGCATTAGAGCCTATTCCCCCTTAGTGACAACTTCCTGAACTCCAACCATAAATTGAAGTTTAGTAATCTTCACCTCTATGAGAGGCTTTGTAAAGATGTCTGCAACTTGATCATCAATTGAACAATATTGCACTTCAAGAACATCGTCATGAATGAGCTTTTTGATGAAGTGCTTATGTAGTTCAATGTGTTTGATACGCTATTGTTGGACTGTATCTTTGCATAGTTGAATGACACTTTGATTATCACACCAAAGTGTAGTCGGATGTTGCTGCAGAAAGTCAAACTCTGACAGGATTTGACGAAGCCACAAGGCTTCCTTACTAGCTTCTATGACACCACGATACTCTGCTTCTGCTGAAGAAAAAGAAATGGCACTTTGTTTCTTGCAAGCCCATGTAATAGGTCCTGAACCAAGAGTGAACACATAACCTGTAGTAGACTTTCGATCATCATGGTCATCAACCCAATCGGAATTAGTGAAACCAACCAATAGAGGAGATGCTTCTACATTGTAATGAATCCCAAACTGAACTATACCTCGAACATAACGAAGTATTATTTTAGCTACTTTCCAATGACTTTCATGTGGGTTTTTCATAAACCAAGCAATAAGGCCAACAATAAAGGAAAGGTTAGGACGGGTATGGGTCAGATATAAAAGTTTTCCTAGAATCTGATGGTATAAGGTAGCATCAAATTCAGGGGAAGTACAAGTGACTGAAAGTTTGGCTCCATACTGAAAGGGAGAAGGGGCTGGCGTAAAGTCTTCCATGTGAAAGAGGCATAGAAGATCACAGACATACTTGGACTGGGAAAGGGAAATACCTTCCTTGGATTGCAAGACTTGAAAACCAAGAAAATAATACAAGTGTCCTAAGTCTGTCATTTCAAACTTCTTTTTAAGGCTGGACTTCACATGGTTTATAAGGTTGGGATCACTACTAGTAAGGATAAGATCATCAACATGAAGAACAATAATGATAAGAGACTTACCCACTTTCTTGGTGTAGACAGTATTGTCATAATGACACCTAGAAAAGCCAGTATCTAAAAGAAATCTATCCATTTTGGCATACCAAGCTCGAGGGGCTTGCTTGAGACCATAAAGGGATTTCTTAAGCTAACATACAAGGCTGGAGTCTGTTTGTATAAAGCCAGGAGGTTGTTCCATATAGATTTCTTCATGTAAGTCCCCATGTAAGAAGGCAGATTTAACATCCATCTGATGGACTTCCCATTTGAAAGAGGCAATAAGGGAAAGAACAAGGTGGATAGAGTTCATTTTGGAAACAAGGGAGAAGGTTTCAATATAATCAATGCCTTCAACTTGTGAAAACCCCTTAGCAACAAGACGAGCTTTATGTTTATCAACTTTTCCATTTGGTCCAAACTTGGTTCTGTAAACCCATTTACATCTAACAAGTTTTCTTTCTTTGGAAGAGGAAAAAGATCACATGTATCATTTTCCAATAATGAACGATATTCTTCATTCATAGTTTTGTCCCAATATGGATGCCCTGAAGCTTCTGCAAAGGTGTCAGTATCGTGATTCACTGAAACTTGAGCCAGTAAAGAAGAGGCTCTATCGAACTGAGAACGTGTACATCGTTGATCTGTAGGATCACTTGCAAGAGCACCTGTTGCATCTCAAGTAGCACAGACCCATTTTGGAAAATGAGGAGCTGAAGGAGGATCCTAAGAAGGTGGGGGAGGATTATCATCCTTGTTGTCATCATCTGAAGAAGAAATATTTTTAGAAGTAGAAGGGATAGAGAGAGGTGGCACATCCGTTGAACTAGGCTCGTAGGCCAATATATTTTCAACAAACTTTACATCTCTTCTAATGATAACATTTTTGGACTTAAGTGGAATAATTCTATATCCTTTGACATCTTCAGAATATCCAAAAAAAATACATTTTTCACCCTTAGCTTCTAAAGCTTTATGTTTCTCATCTGGAATATGGGCCCATGCTTCACTTCCAAAAACACGAAAGTGACTTACATCTGGTTTATTGAGCTCCATGCTTTTTCTGTAGTGATATTCTTTAAAAACCTTAGTAGGAGTGTGATTTACTATGTAATTTTCACAGTTAATTGCTTCTGCCCGAAAATTAAGACTAAGTCCTTTAGGTTGAAGCATACAATTAGCCATTTCCTTTAAGGTGTGATTCTTCCTTTCAACTACACCATTTTGTTGTGGAGTATATGGAACAGTATGTTGTATTTGAATTCCATTCTCAGTGAAAAAGTTGATGAATTTGTTGTTAACATATTCTCTGCCATTATCAAATCTTAGCTTAAGAATTTGATGTCCATATTGTTTTTCAACAAAGGCCTTAAAGGCCAAGAACATGTTAAATACTTCAGTCTTGAGTTTTAAGAAGTATACCCAAGTGCGTCTCGAGAAATCATCAATGAAAGTTAAGAAATACTTGTAGCCAGAGAATGAAACATCTGGAAGTGGACCACATAAATCACTATGCACAAGCTATAAAGGGGTTGAGGCATGCCAAGAGGCATGTTTTTCGAAGCCATCTGAATGATGTTTTCCGAGTAAACATCCGGAACAAACACCATCTCTGCGCGATACCATTGGAAGACCTGTCACCATATTTTATTTACATAGATTCTGAAGGGAGCAATAGTTTAAGTGACCAAATCACTCATGCCAAAGTTTGCTCACTTTATCATTATGAGCAACAAATACCGTGGAATATTTGATGATCCAAAGTTGTTAAACTTATACAACCTTGTAGAATCATCAGAAATGCCAGTAGCTAAAATCTATCTAGGATCTCTTAGGTCCTTAATTACAACATCGTGAGGTGAAAATTCAAGAATTTTACCTTCACCTGAATGAGTTATCTAATATACAGATAAAAGGTTATAGGATAAGGTTGGAACACATAATACATCATTAAATTGACCATTGTCTAGATGAATAGTTCCAGTCCCTACAACACTAAGAGATCTATCATCACCAACATATATATTTTTGGTGTTACAATCATTTAAAGAAGAAAAAAACATGGCTTTGTTTTTGGCCATGTGATAAGAAGCTCTAGAATCAATGAGCCACTCATGAGAATGGGAAGAAGAAGATACATTTAGTGCATAACCAGACCGATATGCTTGACAACCACATGCAGAAAGCGTTATTCCTGAAGATGAAGTTGAAGTTGAAGAGTGCTCCAAATGAATGTTATGCTTCTTCATTGCTGCTTCCAAGGCTTCCATCTTCTTAAAGCATTTGGATTCTAAGTGGCCATCTTGATTACAAAAGTGGCAATGTTTATCAGTCTTCTTCCCTTTGTTTTTATTTGCCTTATCATTTTGTTGAATGATTTTTCGTTTTGAGACTGAAATTGCTTAGGACCCTTATTTAGTTTAGGAATATTCGTTTTAGGATAATGCTTCTTAGGATTCTTTGAATTTGGTTGTTGTTGGGTTGCTAAGGCTTTCTTAGAAGAGTTTCCAAGATTAAAAAGACCAAGATAGAAGAGCTTTTTTTGTTCTCTTATTAAAGAATCAAAAAAGGCATCAAAAGAGGGGGACTTGTAGTCTTGTCCTTGAGAAATAAAGGCTTCTCTAGTAGAATGGAAGGTGGAAACAAACACAGAGTAGGTTGGCCCCAACTTAGTAAGAATGGAATAGATAAGACTACCATCTTCTTTCTTAACCTTAATACCTTCCAAAAGAAGTCTAAGGATCTTGAACTTGGAAAAAAAATCTTCAACGGAAGAAAAATTATTGGGGTTCAATGTAAGCAACTCATTTTTGAGTTTATGGGCTCTAATTTCATTTTTAATTCCAAAAACTTTAGTGAGTTGTTTCATTGCTTCATTAGGAGTATCAATTTCTATGATATGGAATCTAAGATCTAGAGAAATAGAAATCCCTATCAACCCACATGCTTGATCTTGTCTATTTTCCCATTTGGTTGCCTTATCTTTATCTTGAGGTTTGGTTTCTTAGCCTGAGACTATTTTGTAAAGACCTTTACTTCTAAGTAAATCCACAATGTAGGACTACCATTGGAAGTAGTTGGTGCTGTCAAGAATAGCTTGGCATGGAATTTCTATTTTAACATAAACTAAAGCTATAGATGCTGAAACTAAGTGTTCCAAAAGAAATATCTCAAAAAATTAGGCTGATTAAAAAAAACGACTCTGAAAATGGCTTCTAGATGAAGAAGTTATGGCTTCTTGAAGAAAAGTTGTTGAAGATGTCGACGAAGTGCCTGAATGTGTGGAAATGAATGATAATGTTATATTTAAAAAGATCTCCCCCTTTCAAAACTTAATCTAATTAGCTCACTTTAAAAAAATATTTGATGTGACTCACTTTTATAAATAAGTGAAAGTCACTTTTACAATGGTACTTGATGAACTACTCGCTAAATTGTAACTTAAATAAAATATAAAGAGACTTTAGAATTATAAGTGACTCACTTTTTATAATGGGTGAGAACACTTTTACATAAAGTAAATTTAAAACATAAGATACATCTACTTTCTGAAAAAGTAACTCAACAAAAAGAGAGACTTGAACTCAAGACCTCTATTCTCATAAAGTAACTTTGGACCAAGCGAGCTAGTTTAAAAGGTTAGTAATTTTTGGAAAAGAGGAAGGGGGGTTTTTCTTTTTTTTTTAGTCACTGAAGCTTTGGGGTGCGTGCTTACTTGAAAAAACTTTTTTTTTCGACAAAACAAAAACCACAAAACCCAGCATGGACATACAAAAAAAATAAACTTTACGGCTTGAAGTTAGCTTTAGCCAGAAAATAAATATTTTCCTCAATGTTTCTGATTTTCTGAGATCACACTAAGGCGCGACGGAAAAGAGAATTCACATGAGAAAAATCCTACATTTATGTTTCTGATTTGCCCAGATCACACAGAGTCACAGGGCAAAGAGCATACGCAGAAATAAAAGGTATAGATTCGGTAATAAAAAACAGAGAGCTAAATAAACCGAAATAAACAGAGAGATGAATAGCTAGAACTACAAATAAATACTATATACCTCCAGAACTTTAAAATGACGTAGCTAGGGTTACCGGAAACCTTTTCACATGAAACGAAAGGGGTTCCTCACTGGAAAATATTCTCCTAACACAATAGAGAAGTCCTCTTAGCCCAAAAGCAGTCAGAAACAATAGATCTAGGAAATGACAGTCAGATGTAGTTGTACTAGCTTCAGATTTGGATCACCAAAGGATGTAGCCCCCAAATAGCTCTGATGTCATGTAGGAATTTACAGGGTAAGTTCCTCAGACAAAACCAAAGGACACCACCCACAAAAAGATCACAGATCAATACACCAATATTCTTGACATGGTTAAAACCCTTAAAGAGGGAAACAGTCCACGACCTAAGCCAACACAGCCACTTCAGGCAATTTATTAATAAAAGAATGAAAATTTACATAAGCTTCTCTCATGAATGGTTACCCTACAAATGACCCTCCATGCTCTTTAAATAGAGATCATGGACCAATCGAGTGTTAAGCCACGAATTAAGTGTCGGTAACACTGAGGAGAAAATGAACTGTCAGAACACTTCATGTCTAGAACATATCATGACCATCGGATTGTAAGTTACAAATGTACATAGTAAAGAAACACACTTTACCTAACTCTACACTAGACCAAGTTATACTTAGTTACTTCCTTTGTGTCAGAATACCCTAACATCAAACACGGATGAACTCACAGTGTGCATGTCCTATTTGCAATGCTTTGCGCATCTTAGTGAAAATGCTATTTTATTTATTATCCGATTAGTTGTGAAGACCATTTCCAGAAGTAAGTGCCTAGGCAACTTATTTTAGGGGTGAATCACAGCTCCAAAAAGCAGAATAACAGAAGGGAGAACACACAAATCCACAATTGCCTTCATTGAATTTTCCTAAGGGAAATCTCAGGTGTGTATCCAATTCATTCATTGAATGAATGGTGCATAATTGCCCATATATATTTGGTTTATAACCATCCAGATATTAAGATTAAAATATTTTTTTGGTCAAAAATTTCCTCATGAGAGGCGATGGTGGCTAGGTCACAAGTCAGAGTTTGAAGCAGGTTTGCCCTGGCAAGCCTGCAACAGTTCCACAGCGTGGGGGTCCTGGCAGAAACAGAAAAAATCAATACGAAAGCACATCAGAAATCGAGGCGTAGAAGGGCAGGAGGCTTGTCGCAGGCAGGATGGGTAAAAAAAGGGGGGCGGGGGGGCCGTTGCGCGAGAGCCCCTCCTATAAGAATGTTACAGCAGGGAAGGCGAGCAGACAGGGGCCGAGCGGACCGCAAGGCAGAAGGAGTAACACACCAGTCATGGGAGCGTGTTGGCAGGCAGGATTGGGGGGAAAATGCCTTCCCAGAGCAATTAAAAAACCTAGGTTTTTCATTCCTAACAACAAACTAGAAGAGTACAGGGGGTACATGAAAGATCACGCGCTGATCTATAAATTCATAGGGGTTTGGCCAATAGAAAAAGAACTGATCAAGTGGATTCACTAGCGTTGGAAACCGAAAGGACACATAGATTTGAAACTAGGAGCAAAAGGATTCTTCTCAGTAGTTTTTGCTAATCTAGCAGACAAAGAGAAGATCTTCGAGGAGGGGTCGTATTTCTTCAATAACGCAGGCTTATTCATGTGGCACTGGGAAGAATGCTATAACCCAGATCAGGAAAAATTACTGGTGACGCCAATCTGGGTCCGGTTGTTCAGCCTCCCAATAGATTTTTGGGACCTAGAAATTTTGGAAGGAATAGGCAACTCGATTGGAACCTTTGTCAAAATGGCGGAGACAACAAGAAAAGGTGGGTACACTTCTTATGCCTGTATATTTGTTTACATGAACATTGCAGAACCTCTTCCTGACTGCATAGAAGTAGAATACCATGATGAAGTATGGAAACAACCTTTGGATTATGAGCATATACTATTCAGGTGCAGGAGATGCCATGAATATGGACACCTATTGAGATCTTGCCCCTTGAACATCCCAAAGAACACTAGATGAAATAAAACTGAGGAAGAACCAAACAAGGAAATGGAAGGAGACTTCCAGGAAGTGCTAAAAAGAAAAAGGAACCCAAAACCACCAGGGATCCACAAGAACCCTCCGAAGGAGAAGGAAAAGGTAAACCAAAATAAATTTGCAGTTTTACAAGAGGAAGAAATGGAGGAGATATTAGTGGAAAATGGGAATGAACCAGAAGAACCACAACAGAAAGAGAAAGGGAAACAACAGGTAATGACAACAACAGAGGAAGAGAAGGAAGGGGATAGCAGTAAAGGGAAAATAGAACAAAAATCGATGGAGATAGACATACAAGGAAAATTACAGTGAAGAGAAACAAGTAATGAAATGACTACTGTAGGAGTGGCGACATCTAGATGAGATATTCATCCCTGAAGACCAAAAATAGCTATACAAGGAAATGTTTCAACAGTACAAAATAAAAAGAGGAACGATAGTGGTAAATCAACCAAAGCATCTTGGATCACAAGGTGGACAAGGACAAGTGGGAGCAACAGGCAAAGTAGGCAAGAAAAGGGGCAGAAGGCCGATGAGTGAATCCATTCAAATGGTAGGGGAAATGCTCGTTAACACAGGACGAGTGGTGCCATTATCGGAGGTATTTCACCAACCAATCAAATTATTGAAATGATAATCACGACCTGGAATATAAGGGGACTGAATAGTAAGGGTAAACAACGATATCTAATGGAGCGATTGAGGAAAGATAAACCCAGTGTGATGTTATTACAAGAAACCAAGATTAGTGAAAAGAAGCTAAAAGAGATCATGGGAAACTTCAATCCAAGATACGAAGTAGTAGGGAAAGACGCTGCAGGAAGCGCAAGAGGTATGGCAGTACTATGGAATCCAGAGGAAGTCAGATTTGAGGATTGGATAAGTATGCCTAGAATACTATCTAGAAAATTTAGAAACCTTGGCTCCCAAGAATGGGTCCTACTCTCAGGAGTTTACGAGCCACACCTATCAGGAGAAAGAAAGAATTTTATTGATAACATAATCAAAGTGAGAGGATTGTATCACAACATTCCTTGGATATTAGGAGGGGATTTTAATATGATCAAATCCCTAAATGAAAAAAGAGGTGGAGTACGTAGGATGGATGCAGACATGGAGATGTTTGGGGATACCATAAATGAGTAGAGACTAGTGGATCTCCCAACCACTAATGGAATTCATACCTGGAATAACAGAAGAGGAGGAAGACATCAAATCGCCTCTAGATTAGATAGATTTTTAATATCAGAGGATATAGTAAGTAGAGACATTTTCATGGAGGGAATGATACTACCTGGGATGGATCAGATCATTATCCGATGAGATTGACGATAGATCTCAAGGCTAGCCCCAAAAAGAGACCCTTCATATTCGAAGCATTTTGGCTTAGGGACCTAGAATTCATTGGCAAAGTGGAGGAATGGTGGACAAGGAGCAAACAAAGGGGTAGGAACAAAATGCAAACGTTCCAGTGCAAACTAAAGGATATTAAGCAACACATCAAAATATGGAATCAACAGGAATTTGGAAATATTCTGAAAGATCAACAACAACTAAATTAGAAAATGGAAGAAATCCAACAAGAAATTATACGAGAAGGGAGAAGCCCTGATTTAGAAGTTGAAGAAGGTAGATTGATAAGCCAAATAGAGGAACGAAGGAAACAAGAAGAGATATTATGGAGGCAGAAGTTAAGAGTGAACAGGTTGCGAGAGGGAGAAAAAAATACTAGGTTCTTCCATAAAGCAATCATCTAGCACAGGCAGAGCAACATAATTTCTCTTTAAAAAATGAAGACGAGGAAAGACAAACCCATCATGAGGAAATGGACGAAACCTTGGTGAGATATTATAAAGACCTCCTAACGAAACCTCAAGTGGATAAACAGGAGCAGTGAGCAGAATATGTAATGAGATCCCCAAGATAATAACCAGAGAGCAAAACCTAGCAATAATGAGAGTAGTCACGATAGAAGAAGTTGAAGAAGTGGTGAATGGGTTAAAACGAAATAAGGCCCCGAGACCAGATGTTTTTACAACAGAGTTCTACCAAGTAGCCTGGAAATGTATGGACCATGACATTGTAGCCATGGTGGAAGAATCTAAAAGGCACCAAAAGGTATGTCCAGGGCTAAATGCTACCCTTCTCTCCCTCATACCTAAATCTTCTAAGTCTAATGAACCGCAGGGTTTTAGACCGATTGCTCTGTGTAATGTTATTTACAAAATTATTTCTACAATGATTGCTAAGCAACTGAAACTGATTCTTTCTAGCATTATCTCACCTGAGTAAACAGGCTTTGTAGAGGGCAGACAGATTCTAGATGGACTGATTGTCTCTAAGGAAGTGGTACACTTGTTAAAAACCAAAAAATTGGCGGGAGTAATGTTTAAATTGGACCTATCCAAAGCATATGACAGGCTAAATTGGGATTACCTAAGGAAAGTAATGGTAGCATTTGGGTTCTGCAGTAGATGGGTAGACTGGATTTCAACAATGATATCTACCTCAGTCTTTTCGATATTACTAAATTGAACCCCAACACACACCTTCAATACCTCAAGAGGGTTAAGACAGGGTGACCCCCTTTCACCATTTCTATTTATTATAGCAGTTGAAGGTCTAGGACGCTACATCAAAAAAGAGGTGCAGGGAAACAAAATCAAAGGGATGAGGGCATGGGGAAATGAGCTCCCAATCAATCATCAGCAATTTGTGGATGCCATTATTCTATTTTGTAATGTGTCGCTGAGGGAAGTCAAAAGGATGAAGTACATTATGGATCTATTTATGGAAGCCTCGGGCACTCAGATTAACAATGAGAAATCTTGTGCCTACTTTTTTAACACAACTGCAAATGTCAAAACTTACCTATCAAGAATGATGGGTTTTAGGGTAGAAGAGCTCCCAACAAAATACCTAGGCATTCCTTTGACAACCAACTCCTTAAAATTGGTAAATTGGCAGCACACGATTCAGAAGCTGCAAGGCAGGATAAATAATTAGGCGTTCAGATCCTTAAACCTGGCAGGGAGAATAGTTTTAGTTAAAGCTATTCTACAATCTATACCTATATACCAACTTTCGGGTATGGCGGCACCGAAAGGAGCATGTTCCAAAATGGTCGAAATAGTGAAGAAATTTATCTAGGGAGGTGCACAACAACAGAAAAAGTGGGCATTAATGTCATGGCAGGGGATGGCTAGAAAGATGGAGGAAGGAGGCCTAGGATTGAAGGACCCTTACCTCACTAATCAAATCATGGGAGCCAAATTATGGTGGAGGTGGATGACTAGAGGTGGGGACCTCTGGAAACGGATATGGACCAAGAGATATAATATGCCCGAAACACCAGAGGAGATCTTGCGAAATATAGAGCAATGGATAGGTTCCAATGTCTGGAACTTGGCTAGTGAGAACAGGGATCTCATCACAAATCACGCCTTTTGGGAAATAAGAGATGGCAAAGCTGCAAAATTTTGGGATGAAGCATGGAAACAATGAGAGAAATTAAATAAAAAACAAAGCCTCAGAATTATTCAACAGTATGCAAAAGAAGCAGGATTAAATAGAGTGATGGATTATTGGAAAGGGGACAACAGTGATGAGACTTGGAGAGTTTGGAAAAGCCCAGAAGAGTGGGGACAAAATATTGAAGAAGAACAGCAAAATCATTATATTAAGGAGATGGGAACGTGGAGCATCCCAATCAGAGAAGGACCAGACATCCTAATATGGCATTACACAACAAAAGGAAGTTTCACAACAGAAGAGGCATATGATCTAAAGGCTGAGAGGGATCAAGAAGGTAACCAACACCTATGGAATCAAATTTGGAAAATCAAGTGGTGGCTAAAAGTGGCATATTTTCTATGGCTAACATGCAAGGGTAGAATTTTGACTTGGGATCAGATACAAAGAAGAGGGATGCAAGGACCTACCCGTTGTGAACTATGTAAGATGGAAAATGAAAATATGGAACACTTATTGAATTCATGTCAGTTCGCTCGAAGACAGTGGGATGCTCTTCATGAATCCTTCGGAAGGACGGATAGGACTCTGCAAAGCATAAAAGAGACGGTCCAATAATAGGGTCGTGGCCACTTTGTTAGCTCGGTCCTTAAAAGAGCCTGGGGACTAGTTGCAGGCTTCACTCTATGGATGATATGGAAGGAAAGGAACAGAAGGATCTTCAAGAATGTAACACTTACATTTGAGAAGGTGGGGAGGGATAATAGATCATATAAGAGAAACCATACTAGCAGAAGACTGGAATAAGGAAGATTGGGATACCCTGCAGCAAGAAACTAACATACTAAAAAAGCTTAATCTAACAAAGGAGATGATGGCGAGAAGGCATGGAGGAAAACGATCCTAAAGGAGGTATAGTCCCAGAAGTATAGCAAACCTGCAGAAGGATTCATCAAAATAAACTTTGATGGAGCATCCAAAGGTAATCCAGGTAATGCAGGGATAGGAAGTATCTTTAGAGATAGCCAGGGTAGGACTCGGCTGTTGTACATAGCTTATGGGGGCAGGATGAGAAAAAACGAAGCAGAGCTAATGGTAGTTAGACAAGGGATGAGAATAGTGGTCAGGCTTGGATACAATCACTTAGAAGTGGAAGGGGGCTCATTAATGGTAATCAATATGATGAGGAAATTATATAATCGAATGAACTGGGAAACGATTTGCCACAGCTAGAGAATAGCAAGTCTCATTCAAGAACTGGGGGAAATCATGAAAAGATTTGATTATATCATAATCAAACATGTTAAAAGGGAAGGAAACAAAGCAACCGATTTCCTTGCCAATTGGGGAGTGACCCGCAATCGGGACATATGGAATGAACTTGGCCTATACATCCCAGTGACATAAGTATGGATCCGTTAAATGAAATATTAATCAAAGATGAAAAAATGTCATAATATAAACCACAAGAAGAACAATAATCCCCCGATCGGGGTGACAGAGGAAGTAAAGGGTCATAATTGCGTTGTCAGAGGTAGGAAGGAGCAAGGACAACCCGTTGCAGCTTGCATGAGGGTAAGATGGTACGTCGAGAAGTACCGTCAAGGGATTAGGAGAAGTCGGATATGGAATGTCCGTGCAAAGAGAGGTGGGAAGAACGATGCAGTAGGTAGGATGGGACAAAAGGGTGGTGGCAAGTGGGAATACGTAAGGAAGGGTAAGTCAGGTAGGAAGGATAGAAGGAACGAGGAAGGAAGAAGGAGCGGGACAAGCGAGCCAAGCATCCATCCAGTGCATAGGAAGCGTTCATCCGGGTATGTAAATTGTCGTCTCTCTACATTTCGATTTTCCTTCTGTAGAATGTTGGGGGGTGATAAATCCAGGGGCAAGGGAGTGAAAGCAGGTTCTGTTGAGGGACTCCAAGTAGGCTCTAAGCCTGTGCCCCAGGGCAAGGTTGAGCCTGGGAGTTCGGTATTGAGGCAGGAGAAGGGTAAGGGCATAGTTATTGATAGTAAAAGGAAGGTAGAGCCTAAAGCCTTGGATATAGTGGGAGCTAGTGAGTGGGGCAGGGAGAATGTGAGGATGACAAGTTCTGCAAGGGAAACCAGGTAGGGAGGCTAGATAGGGGAAGACAACGTGGGTGGAGAAAGCAAGTGGGGTTGGGAGGACGATCTGAATGAGAACCTTAGAAAGGTGCCAAAACCTTCCCAAGAGGAGTTATATGTGAGGAATAAGAGAAATTCGAGAATGCATGGGAGTGGGGGAGAGAGTTATGAGATCTTGTCTGAAGGATTCACCATGCTAAGGAACTCCCGAGCAATGGATTTTAGAACTAAAACGAGGGACCATGAAGGTGAGGAAGAGCCAGGTATCGAAAACCTGCACGAGAGGAAAGACAGGGGGAAGGGGTAGGAAGGAGAGAATAACCCCCAGAAGACCTAGGAATTGTAAAGTGCAGACATAAACAACAAACCCCTGAGTGGATGGGTATCTAGATGGATGATGAATTCATCCTAACCCATTACTGTTCGTCTTGTGAACAGATATAAGGGAGAAAGGAAATGGCTAGGACCACCCACGGTCATAGTCGAGGTTGGGCTCGAGGCCACAGAGGACAGACTAACAATCGTCTGGGGCCACAAGGCAGTAACACCCAGGGCCAAAGAAGAGGTCGTCGATCGATGGACGAGGTCATACAGGAATCTGCAGGTGCATAGATGATGGACACAAATGAATAAATCAAGGAAATAATTGATGAGATGGAAAAGAATGTGAGGGAAGAGTATTCTGAGGAGGAGATGGACAAGTGGCGAGAGCTAGTAACAGACCCAGGCAACACGCGTGGTAGAATGGCATAGTTCAAGCAAACATTACACTTAGATTTAGTAATGAAACGATTGTTGTGTAAGGCAGTTGAGCAAGTCTCATTGGGGATGGCTCTAATCACCAGAGACAAGTCGTAATATAAACAAGACCTGCTGACCATTCTGTTAGCGCTTGAAATTTCACCTCAGGCTGAAAAAGGTAAACTCCAAGGCAACATCAAACCACTTAGCCTCGTAGCTAGCCCTACGGGGCAGGAGAGGGCTCTCTCCGGTCTATCTCGGCAAAGATCTTCAACGGGCAAAGATAACCAATAAAGAACACTGATTTTAGGCTAGTAAACTGATAAAAAGGTTTGATTTGGGATTTTTAGGGTTTTGGTGGAAAATTGGGGAAAGGCAATTTTGGGTGGGGGGATTGGACACAGTTTTCGCAGGGGGTTCTTTGGGGCGAGGTAGGAGACTGTATTGATGCCTTTGAAAGATTTGGATGGATGAGAATGACTGGTGAGAAGCTAAGGAGAGCAAGCAAGAACCTTGAATTCTCCTTAAACAGCTGAAAACATTGATATTAAGCAAACTTAAAGGCAGAGCATAGCAACCATGAATTCTACCTTAACACTTCATTTGCCTAATTTGCAGAATAAAAATTAAGAAGATGATTCACATAACAAACTTACAAGTACAAAGAGAAACACACCATCAATACATGTAACCACAGGAATCCAAAAAAGGACTGCAAAACCCTGGTCTTTCTTCCTTTGCCAAAATGTAGAGATACAATGAGTAATACAATAGAAGCTTTCTCCCTCAAGAATCCAACCATGAAAATGACCAAGAAAGTACATAATATAGGAAATCTAACATCTTTCCTTGCCTCTAGGGGTCGAGCTCACTATCCTAGGAGCTGTTTCAACGAATTCTAAACTGAGCACTGAAAACTAGGTAGTCAAAACAACTTGCCTCTATAAGCTAGGAAACCAATTCATTCATTAAATTTTTGCCTATCTCATGAATGAATCTTCTAGAAGAGATAAA